>VJMY01000601.1:0-44298 GCA_009869795.1 Neelides sp. FZ-2019 | reverse complement strand
ACTGCCTTTGGTTTAAGAATGGATGTGAATCGAGCTTCTTTGGAGTTTTGTGAAGATTGAGATTGATTTAGTGATGAAATACCGATCTATAAGTAAAATTGAAGTGAAGTTATTAATAAAAATTTATAATACTTAAACTTGTAAGTAGGTAGTTAAATTCATTAAATTTCAAATTTTAATCGAGATTAACACTAATTTTATTGTCCTCAATTTAGTTGAAGTCGTTTAAAATTGAAATAAAAGACTAGTTGAATTATAGCGGGATTTGCCTTTATTTAGTAAATCGTTGGTTACCTTTTCCATTTTCTTTGAGCACTTATATTTAAAAAACGTTCCACGGTTCGAGCTTGAAGAAAAGGTTTATAAAATTCAAGTGAAGCCCTCGAATGAACAATGCAAAGCCATAAGGGGAGTGTTGAGACTTTTGCCCAAATCTCCTCTAAAGTATTTCCAATGCTTATATTAGGTATAGACGTACATACACACGTTGCGTACAGATTAAAGATTTATCTAAAGAACTATTGAATCTTCTTTAATTTTATTCTTTTAACCTTCAAATGTATTAACTGCAAAATTAGATTTCAATCTTATCAGAACATCAGAATAAGGATCTTTTCATATAGCTTCAATCAAGTACTTTAATTCCTTAAATCTTAAATATAGGACTCATCAATTATATAGTCTTCATTTTCTCATTTCTCTTTATTTTCATAATCTTAATTTTGACTACTTTTACAGTTTTCAACTTGCTGTTACAATGGAAGATATTCCAGAGCGTAAGGATACGTTTTTAAAAGAAGGCTAAATTAATATATTAAATTGTATTCAAATTGTATGTCTTATTATATTTATGAGTTTATCTAATGACGCAGATTTTAATTAGATTGCCCTGGAACGGCTAGTGAAAAGGCTGGCAAATCAACCCCGTGTCAAGGGTGTCCTAATCAAAAGATTTGTTCATCTGGAAAAGCAAATCTGCCTGATCCAGGTAAATACATCATTTTCACAATTTAATTTCGTATACTTATTTGTATACGTATTCTAAAAAATTGTATTTTCATTTCAGCGATTGCTGTTATAGCCGGAAGACTTGAAAATGTTAAAAGGAAATATTTAGTTCTCTCTGGAAAGGGTGGCGTTGGAAAATCAACTGTGTCATCTTTAATCAGCAGGGCTTTTGCTTTTAACCAAGATATAAATGTAAGTTTTACCAATTTATAAAACCAAAGGCATAGATCATTCTCAATTATCTATACTAGATATTCCTTGGGCATAGGCATACAATTTACCAAACTGATTTATTCCTAATGAAAATTATGTAATTGTAATTTTTTTAAATGAATAGGTTTCATTACTCGATATTGACATTTGTGGACCATCCATTCCAAGAATTATGGGATGCGAAGGTGAAATTGTAGGTCACTTTGCTCTATTTTACAAACAATAATTTCACTTTGCTCTATTTTACAAACAATAATTTCACTTTGCTCTATTTTACAAACAATAATTTCACTTTGCTCAATTTTACAAACTACTTAAACTAATATTCAATCCAATTATTTATTTCAATTTAGGTTCATCAAAGTGGATCCGGATGGAGCCCTGTGGTAATTTTTTGTATTATGGATTGTTGATTTGGTGTAATTGAATTTTCTAAATCATAAATTAAAAATAACTTTGTTCTTACTTGTTAGTTCGTTGATGAGAATTTGAGCGTAATGTCTGTGGGATTTTTACTTGATAGTAATAAATCAGCAGTAATTTGGAGAGGTCCTCGTAAAAACGGTAAAAACAATTGAAAATTATTTCTATTTTATTAATTATAATAGAAACACAAGTTGTTCTATTAAAATGTTCTTTCTTAAGGAATTATCAAGCAATTTCTGACCGAAGTGGATTGGGGAACAAATTTAAATGTGCTTGTGATTGATACGCCTCCAGGAACTTCAGATGAGCACATTTCAATATCCACTTACCTCTCAAAAGTGAAATTCATTTTTTATTACTTTAGGGTTATAATTTTAATTTTGTCATTACAGATTTTCATGACTTTTTATTCTATAGTGTGCAATTGATGGAGCAATTATTGTGACAACTCCTCAAGACGTATCTATTCTTGATGTAAGGAAAGAAATTGATTTCTGCAAAAAGACAAAAATTCCAATTGTTGGAGTCATTGAAAACATGAGTCTCTTCGTTTGTCCTAATTGCGAGGTGACTATAAATGCATTATTTTTATAAACAGAATTTTTCTTATAAACACGAGTACCTACACATTTTTATTATCTTTTCAATAATTGTCTAGCATGCAGTCGAAATCTTTCCAAAGACGAATGGTGGAGGAGAATTCCTTGCGGCTGAATTCGAGCTTCGATTTTTAGGCCGAATTCCAATTGACCCTAAATTAGCCAAGAGTTGTGACGAAGGAGAAGATTTTATCAAGGCTTATCCAGATTCTCCGACTACGAAGTTTATGCTGGAATTAGTCAAAAAATTGGGCGAAGAGAAATCCATAGAATAATTCATTGCAAGTTCTTACAAGGTTTCTTGCAATTCGATCCTGTTATATTTTGATGATTTTCTTTTGATGGAATGTAATTTTTAATATATATTTGAAAATTAAATATTTTTTCATAATTATTTCTTTACTTTTTATGCAAAGATCAATTATTGTAAAAATATTACTTTAAAATGCTCCCACTTTTAGTAATTATATATTTAAAATTATACAAATAAGATTATTTATGTTTTTTTCATTAAAACATTCCTTATCAGAACACAGTCTTCATTCATCATTTAGTTAATCATTTGTCATTTAATTAAAATTATAAGGTTCATTTGAATCATAACTTTAATGCATACGGGTGAGAGGTTTTTATATATTATAATAAATATTAAACTTAGGATTTAATTAAATAAATAGTCACAATTTTCTTTGCAAGATTGAGAAAAAGGAGAATTTTGTAAAAACGGCAATACGCATACAGGTAAATGAGACTTGCCCAAAGTACGTGGTTATATGATGTACCTTTCCATCTGTTCATTCGTGCGAGATTCAAAGCAATCATATGATCTTTAAAAACATTAAAAAATTAACATAACATTTAAAACTAACACCAATGGTTTTAAAATACTTTATTTTTAAATATAATTTACATTAATCTTAATTAGTTGAGTTTAAAGTTGTGCAAATACTATTTATGTAAGTTGATTCGTCATGCTCAATCACGGTTTCATGTTATGTAAAAGGCGATATTAAGGTAAGAAAATGAACTAAATTATTTTCGACAAACTTATACCAATTATAAACAAAATAATGGACAAATTATCATCGTTTGTATAAATATTCGAATTATTAATTCAAATTGAACATTTAATCGCAATACTAAAATCGATTGAATAAACTTGATATGCAACATTATTAAATTTAATTGTCATATTTAGTTTTGTATATTTTATTCATCCATTGAATTGACATTAAGGTAGAATCTTGTGCATCTATTTGAATTTATGTAAATTATTTGGAATTGAGTCGCAAGGCAAATTATATTTCATTATAAGTAAGATAACATAATCGGATAGTCCAATTTACATTTATTTCTAAAGGTCTTCATTTCTTTCAGAGCTGCTGAGCTAGCCGTCCGAGAACTAGCCAATGCTATGATATCAATTTTATTATTTCTATTTTGGAGTATTTGTCATTAATTTATTAAAATGGCTACTCTATTTGGGAATTGGGCAACTCGTTGCCTTAGTGGATTCTTCTACAACGCAATCATTCTTTTATTTATCATTTCTGATCTCGGGATTTCATCAGTGCCTTTCAATACAGGTCAGTAAAAATATCATTTTTGATTTCAACAATGCTATAAAATGGTTAGTTGTTACTTTGTTACTATCATAAGTTGATACTAACAATGGACGCTGGGTGCTGTATCTTCTTTAAATTATGAGTTTAAAATGTATGTATATTTTGACTTTTAGATGAATCACATAGTCAAGTAAAGGAGGAAGAAAGTTCGGAATTCTCATATGCATTTATCATAATTTCAATATCATCTTTATGTATCTTTGTTATATTACTCACTCTTTGCGGCTTTGAAAATTGTCTTGTAAGTTTAACTAGTTATTTATTTGTAAAAGCCATTCTTGTATACTCTTTTTAAAATTGTGAATGTTAAAATCTTATTATATTTTCGTAAAATAAATGTATTCTTGAAGTTAAGGATTAATTTAGGTTTTATTGTTTTCAGTTTTGGAAAAAAAGACAAAATACTGTTCCGGGCTTTTCAAATCCAATAGTTGAACATGGGATGGGTCCCATAATGTCTCCAATTGACGCTTCTGCACTTGAACTTGATCCTGTTGTATTTGAACCGCTTCCAAATATCTCAGAACTTTCTCCGCATAGTTTTCTCAGTCCTACAATCCCTTTGTCACTCAATGATTCTACAATATTTGCCCACGATTGGTTTGGTAAGTCGAATGATCATTCTTAGCTTAATTAAATACTATTACTAGATAAAAATTCCATGAATTTAATTAATAACAGAGGAGCCTCATAAGAACTTTCCCCGTGGACAAATAGAATATGCAAAAGAAATCGGCAAAGGATGGTTTGGTCAAGTAAGTGAAGAATATCTCACATAAATATTTAGAATTTCTTATTTTTATATTATATAACTTTATTAATTGCTCACAATGGGAGCATTGAATTACGAGATAAATATTTCATTACCTTTTAGGTAATAGAATCAGAAGCTTTCGATATCGTTCCTTTCACAAAGAAAATGAAAGTGAACGTAAAGGTTCTCAGAGAAGATGCAAACAGCGTTGAGCAAATGCGATTTCTCGACGAAGCTCGCGTCTTTCGAGACTCTAATCACGGGAATGTTATGAAGCTTCTTGGTCATTCCATTGAAACAATGCCTTTTATTTTAATCCTCGAACATTTTCCATTAGGTACAAGATTTATTCTAAAACATTTATATATATACAATTTATAATTTGAATAATCTTGACACACTTCAATTTATTCACCGATCTCTATTTTTCATAAATTATATCACGACTTTAATCATAGGAGACTTAAAAACATATCTCATATCGAGCGTGTCGCGTGCGGAGATGTTCAACGCTCAAAGGATCATTCCAAGAATGGCTTTAGGTATGTTATGAATATAAAATAGAATTTTATTTTGAAGTAATAAATCATGATTTATTTTTGAAAGTGTGCGATTTAATATCATTCTACTATTTTTAGATGTGGCAAGAGGGCTTGATTGGATAATCTCGAATGGATTTTTCCACGGAGATTTATCTTGTAGAAATTGCCAAGTGGGCTCTGAAGGACGAATTGTATTAGGAGATTATGGACTCTCGACCCAAACCTATAGGGATGATTACTTCTGGAGCTACAATATAGCCATTCCTATTCGATGGGCCGCTCCTGAAACGCTTCATTGCACTCCGACTACTATTCAAACACTCAAAGTAACTGTAATATAGAAAAAATAGGTTGAAATTTTCATATACAATGCTAAATGTTTTGACTAATTTAAAATTTCGAACTTTTATTAAAGGTTACGGGTATGGCAAATGTTTGGAGTTATGGAGTCGTTCTTTGGGAACTCTGCTCATTTGGTAAACTCCCATACTCTGACATGATCGATGACGATGTCATAAATCGGGTCATTTGCGAGAAGGATTACACGTTAAGTCGCCCTTTATTGCCATTATCGGACACAGAATCTCTTTATAGCATCATGCAAATGTGCTTTTCTATAAGTCCTTCCAATCGACCCCAAATGGGTAAAATTGTTGAACAGCTCGAGGATCTCATAAGTGAGGATTTATTTGAAAAGAAATGGGAGCAATTTGGGAAGGGTTCTAATCAGAAGAAAAGCGTGAGTTTTTCTGGAATCGAAGATCTTTACAATCAAGATTACGTGAAAGACGACGAAGAAGAAGATCTGTGGAGGCAGAACGTGGAAAAATCAACTGTTACGCAGAAAGTTATTGAGAAGTCCCAAAGTGTCCAAGATCTCATGATTCTCACACATGTCGAGGAGAGCGATCTGAATGAAATGGAGAGTCTCAGCTTTGTGCTCAACACCGGCAATGAAATGACTTTTGAAGAGAAATTGGGAGAAGTTAAGTCTTCTCTCGCAGCCTCGTTGAATGATTTTAGTTCTAGTCAAGAAATGTTTGAGCCAACTCCACCGGATGATTCAAATACAAAATCTAAACAATTTCCCAAATCCTTAAAAGAGAAAATGCCAAACCTCGAATTTACCACTGAAAAGCCTTTACCAAATCCAGAAGTTAAAATCATCGAAGTCGAGTCCGCACCAAGAATCCAAGTCAATACCTTTGAACACACTCCTAATCTCGATGTGGTCAAAATAAATGTAATTGAGCCAACACCAGAAGGAAAAAATCTTCAAGTCACACCAAATCCCGAAACCCAAATTAATGTTATTGAACCAAGCCCTGTTCCTGGTGTAAAAATTAATTTAATCGAGCCGACGCCAAGCCCTGGCGTCAGAACAGAAGACGCAGCTGTGATAAACGCAACCCAAGTCGTTGGGTCAAAGGAAGTATCAAAACCAAAGAAACTCAAGTTCCTTTTCGACGACGATATTCTGGAAAAAGGAAGGAAGGCGAGCACGCCGATCAAAAGTCCAGATCCTAATGCATATAAGGATTTACCCGAAGAAGACGTCTTTGAAAATTCTTCGCAAACTTGTTCTATTAGTCCGATCTCATCAAGTGGGAAAGAATCTACGTCAAGTGAATCGAACAAAACGCCAGAAATGAAAACAAATGGGTGAGTATTGAGTATTTATAATTAACAATAAGTGAAGTTATTATTAATTGATATGACACATTGTGCACATTGTGATGGTTCACACATTATGATAATCTATTTCGTAATCTTTGCAAAATTATAACTAAATTATAACTAAATATTTGCTTATTTGTATTTTTTTTAGGAATAATGTCGGAACATCGATTTCTATGGGAGCGGATGATTCATTTGGATTGAAACCTTATCAGAAAGTTTCTTCTACAATTGACGTCTCTTCTCGAAAGAACTCTGACGAACCGCAGTCTGAAATTGGGTTCAACAGGACATTCATCGAAGATTCACCTCCTAATTCAGATGAAAAAAAGGAGACAGCATCCTCTTGGGCTATATTAACAAGAGGAGATGAAATAAACGAGTACACATCTTGGGACAATATAACTGGTCCTAATTCGAGAAAAGAGCAAAACGAAGAAACAAGTTCAGTTAAGATCATAGATGAGACGAGAGAAACTGAGGCTGAGTCTGAATTCAAAACTCCCAACGAGATTTTTTCTTCTCCTGCAAGTAATTAGAAAGTATTTCATGAACAATTAGTTTATTTTATACTATTATCATTTTATTTACTTACATACAAAATAAATTATTTCTCTCTGCCTTATAAAACTATCAATAAATAGTTGATATCATTAATGTGTTCATTTTATAGATACTGAGAATTACATGTCTGCTGGAAGTTTTGAGGAAGCAATTGTAGCAGCGACTGAAGAACATGGAAGTCTTGTTTTCACAGATTTAGAAGGACCAAATTCTCCTCAAGTCGTTCCAGAAAAGCGAGGCTCCATGGATTCTCCTTTGAAGGATCTTAAAGTTCCGTTTGTTAGAGACGATCCTGAGGCTTTTGGTGATAATTACCATCCAGATTTTGAAGCTGAGAGCGACGATGAAGTGAGGACACTGAATCAAGTAGCGGAAACCTTGGAATTCGTTCCTTCTAAATGGGATGTGTCACTCGTTCCTTCAAAGTCAGCCATCAAATCTCCTGATTTGACAAGCAGTAGCGGAGACAGCAAGACCAGTTTGAGGAAATCTGTCTCTTTCGAGAGGAAGAAACAAGAATATGTTTATGAGTACGAACCTGAGCCTAAAGAAATTCCTATTCAAAATGCTCCAATGCAAGCCACTTTAGGTATTTTTTTTATTTTCTCGAGTATGTACATTTTAGATTATAAAACTTTAAAATTAATAATTAGCTAAATTATAAAATACTTTAAAATCAACACTTTTTAATAAAAAAAAATATAAACTAGACTGGGACCTGAGTTCAGAGGAATTAGAAGCAGCAATTATCCACGAAGATGATTCCGAAGATGAGGTCCTTAAATCTGAAAAGAATCTCATGGGAAATCCAATCGATCTTTATAGACTCTCAGCAGGATGTAAGACTTAAAATATCTAATAAACAATTTCAATAATAATAAACAATGATTATTATTATTCAATGTTAGTATTTATTACGTATTTTGAATTAATATTGATAATATAGTTTTAACATTTTCAAAAAGAATGGTTGATTCTAATAAGACTTTTTACTTTTTTATTTTAGTCATGGAAGAAGAAGGATTTTATTGTCAAAATACATCAGGAAATATGGAAGCAGTCGATGAAGAAGTTGGTGGAAGAAATAACAGTCGACTCGGTGAATTGAGACATACTCGAGAAAATCTTCGTCTCGACTTGTCAAGAGGAGAAGCTTCATTTCTTGAAGAGAGCAACGAAAAGAAATTGGACTCTGGTGTTGGGTCTTCTACGAACGTTTCACCTTTCAATCCTCCCAAACCTTTACATGACATTTGTGATAAAGAATCCGAGTAGGTCCCTATGAAACACGTTAAAATACATACTCACAATATCACCAAAAGACACCCATGTTTCTCAAATTAGAATTATTAATCATTTACACTTATTAATAATATTATTATCAAGTCATTTTTCATCACTTCTAGGAATAATGAACGGATTTTTTTTATTACATATTGTGCAATTTTTAAGTAGTTTTTTATTATGTATATTAGCTATTAGTTCTATGAAAGATTTAATAGATTCGTCCTTGCTCAACATTGCTTTTAATTAATTTTCGCCTTTCAGAGATACTACTGGGTATTTAGAAAAAAAGATACAACACTCTTTAATAGTATTATTATTGTTCGTTCAGAAAGTAAAGTATTTACTCTAAATAGAAATATGTAAACCTCTTAATTAATGATAAAATGTGCAATTTATATTTAGTGCGCAACCTAATTATTTGCATGTGATTATTCGCATTTAATATTTACACAACTTTGTTGTTATCATTAACTTATGCAAGAGAGCGAAGGGGATAAAATTAAAATGGCCCATATGCAATGGTCAATATGCAATGTCAAACAGATAAACTATACCAATGAAGCAAAGCATTTAATTTTTTATTAATTGTAAGTAAATATAATGAGGGAAATTCTCGAATCCAATAGAAATGCATATATCTAAGACTCTTTTGTCTAATTATTTAATACATCTACTTAATTAATCAAATACAAATGAATTCAAAATCATAATACGAATAGCGTAGTGTTTCAAGATTTAGCATGCGAAATAGTCTATCGTAATTGTAATTAGTAATATTAGAATCTCTTCCGCTCATGTTTAAGAAGAATTTTGTTTTAGGAAATCTCAATTATGAAATCAAGAATAAAGAGAATCAAAATTATGTTTTTTATTTCTTTATCATCCGTTGTTTGAAATTCAAACTCTTCGTCGCTTAAATATTAAACAGAGGTCACATATTGTAAGGGGCATCTAGTCAACCAAAATTTGTCAACTTTCTCAACTTGGACACCTCCTTATAAAGTCACATATAAATAAAATATATAACAAGTGAATATCGTTTTAGAGCGAGTCTCTTGACATGAAACTTTCCTTTTCTACAACTCGTGTAGGATTTACATCCTGCTTGTGAAGAAGCCAAAACAAAGTTGAACTTTCTTCATCTTCTATTTCTCCTTGCATATTTTTCAAAGTCTTTATGCTGCAGAGTAGTAAGACCTTCCAAGTCAAGGCGTCTTACATTTAATTTTTTCAAACTTGAAATTAATGTGTATTATTCAACGAGAAATTTTTAAAGTAAATTCTTTCATAGATACTTTTAGTTTAGGCAAATGGATCAAATGCCTCAATGTTTTAAATTATATATATTCTATCGAAGTTTCAAAGCATCCCATTTCATCAAATTCCTAGTTAATGATTAATTCTTTGTTCGTTTTCTAGTTTCTTCTTTTCATTATTCCACCTTTCTTTATTTAATGCTTTGATGCTTCCTTCATTTAAGCTTCATTACATTAACAATATGTTTCGTTTATAAGATCATTGAGATTCAATAGGTAGGTATAAAGAAAATATAAAACAATTTAATTTAAAGTTAGACAAAATCTATTTATATTTAATCTTGTGAGTAGTTTCTTCCACTTAAGCCTTACAAGTGTACATTTTAGTGCGTTCATGTTAGGATAACAAATGATACAGTGAATATACTTTAACTAAAAATATAAATAGGTATGATAAAATATTAACAATTATTGACTAATGAATTAATATATTTGAATTACATAGTTAGCAAATATAGTCATTAAAATCTCACGATAAAAATTATTCCCTCAATTCATCATTTTTTCGTTTTTCACAATCGTTAACAAATACTAACTTTAAGTACAATTAAAAACATTTTTGTCGAAAAATTCATGAGATGGTAAAGAAAGTGGTCCTCAAGACTCAACCTCAACCTGCCTTATATAAATAAATATATAAAGGTGTGCATAATTAAATCATACATCTCAACAATTCTGAAATGAGAAAGACAAAAAATGAGCCATATAACACGACTACTATAAATCTTATAAATCATCTTAATCAGATATCTCGTTTAAGACGAGAATTGGCAATAAAAGGATTTGACTAAATTATAAAGGAATGTCTGTCCCAGAACTTTCTTGGTCATCCGACAACTGTCCAAGAGATGACAACGTTGAAGTTGAATCTCCAATTTCTCTCTTTGTTGTTACTTCTGCCGTGGGCTTTGGATCTCTCAAATCCTCACCGCCTTCGCTTGTATGCTGAATGGGTTTTTTCTCCTTAAAAGACACGGATGTAAATGGAGGTGAAATTCTGTCTTGAACGAATGATGACCTTATATGACAAGTGCAGCAACTTGGCATTCTATAAAATTACAAATGAAATATTTTATATATCTAGGTATTAATTTTAAAAAAATAGAATTTTTTAATATATTATAACCGAGCTAAAAAGCTTAATTATAAATTATTTTAAATTATTTTACCTGAATGTGTCGGTCATTGTTCTTCCTTCTGCAGTAAGAGCAAGGAGTTTTTTGTAAATATACTTCTGACGACAGAAGGACTGATAACCTGTTGGAGCACCCTCACCAAATAAACATGGGTTTCCTTCTCCTCTGTAACAAATTGAATTGAAGATTAATTTTTTATGATTCAATTTAAGTCATTCGTATTATGGATTTGGAAAATAGTTCTTACAAGCATTTCTCTACTCGCACTCCTTGAATATATTCATCATGGTTAACGACAAACATCCACTTGTTTTCTTTATTCCGAGCCGCTTTAGGATATATTGTGTGCTCCTATTATTTCCAAAATTACAATAAAACATGAGCTTACTCAATCTATTGTTCAAAACTTGATAATTATGAGAAAAACAAATGACGTAGATAGACAAAAAACGAGCAAAGCGAATGGTAATAAAATAATGGAATTGGATGATGAACTTATATTAAAATGGGAAAATTGACTCACAATGGAAGCACAAAGAGAAGTTTCTTGGTCAGCATGATCAGGGGCATTGTATCGGCTAACTACCTGAGGATCTTTTACCTAAAAACAAAGTTCATAATGTTAAAGGTCATTAAGACATCAAAGTTATATAGTATTTTAGTGGAGTATGGATTTGATATAAATCATTGCATAAATTGATATGAAAATTAAATTACTTACAACAGTTGTATTATCCAAACTGTCCCCAAATACTTTTTGAAAGACTCCTGTTGTAACCGTATTTTTCAAAACGTGGTCCAATAGCTCTCTAAAAATAAGTCCAAATAAAACTTTAGTTTTCCTTTTAAGCATAGGTATATAATTAATTTGATACTTGTGAATAAAAAAGGTCTCATTCATTTATTCCTTCTCTTTCTATTCCTTATTAATATTTTTATGGTTCTCTATTTAGACAAAGAGAGAAATCTAAGTGTATAATTCGATTTCTTCGAAAGCTTTACATTGAACAAGAGATTAAATTGATAATTATGGGAAACTTTTTTACCCCAATATAACACGAATGTCGGTATTAAAATCTTTTATTACTGTTGTTCACAAACAGTAAGAAAAGATTTTATATTACAATTTACCAGGAAAGGAAGGGTTCTTTATTGTGTCTACTATCAATGATATTATATACTTGTAGTATCACGACTATACATAGCAATCTACCTGACACAGGTGTCAAAAATAAACCAGTTCAAAATAACTCTTCATTGATTCCCATATGTTGAAGAATCCTTTAATCATAGTATTAAAGTACCTAATATAATTAACAAACATAATGCCTTAAATCTGTCTCTGACTCTCAACACATTTTTGTAAAGAATGAGCGTCAAAATGCAGAATATATACGTCATGACTCATGAGTCTTATGCGTGTGGAAGCGAAAATCTATTAGATCTTTGTATATTTGATAGAAAAAGGATCGAGAAGTACCTGAAGAGATCCTGAAGGATACAATTGAGATGCATTAACTTTTTATATATTCAAAATGAGTTAATGGAATATACGCGCGTGTTGATTTCAGCCAATTTCCCCAACACTTAAGCACACCCAAATACATTCCATACTCCTGATCTTTTATATCGCAATCCTCGTCATCAGCATATATTCAACCATAGGGATCGAATCAAACAATGACGCAATGAGAATAGTAATGTCTGTATATTCCGACTTGTAATTTACAAGTTCAACTACTTTTCAAGCCTATTCATTTCTTATTGACAGATCTACACGTAATTGATTTTTTTTTCATTTTGTAAAGCCTAACTAGTTTGAATCCATGTATATTTTCTAGTCAACAAGTGTTATTTACATATTATTTTATATTATTATATAGTATATTAAATGCCTCGAGAGATAATAAAGCTTACAATTATATGGGAAGGGACGTTTCAGTACTTCATTGGAATTTACACCTACAATTCAAGTTTATAAGTTCGTAATTACAGATAAGTATACGCTTCTTATCCTAATACTAATTTCTTTGAAAGATCCTATAGATTCATTTACTATCTTGAAAAACAATTGAGCTTGACGTAAGGATAAAAGAACTTGCTATTCGATCGAGCAAATGGTTTCTTTGTTTTTGCTCTGTCAAATTAACTTTATAAATTCATTTTCACCATGCGCTTCAAACTTTAAAAGCTCTTTTAACTTTTGACCTTTAACCTTGGCATTGATAATTTACCTTCGATTAAAGTACCTGAATCATTAACTAATAAACAACTTTTTGAGAAAAAAATGTCAAATTCTGGTTCATGGGCCATTTCGTCGTATCCGAACATGCAAACTGAATTTTAAAACCATTAGGAACCATTAACCAAGAATGTCTGTTG
This sequence comes from Neelides sp. FZ-2019, assembly GCA_009869795.1. Classification (NCBI taxonomy): domain Eukaryota; kingdom Metazoa; phylum Arthropoda; class Collembola; order Neelipleona; family Neelidae; genus Neelides; species Neelides sp. FZ-2019. The sequence continues at coordinate 30,769 of VJMY01000601.1, read as the reverse complement.
ATTAATTATAAGGGTAAATGTGCTTACTTTGGATAGGCAGAGAATTCTTCACAGTAGACGGCTTTTTTGTCACACGTCGTCTCAATTCTTCCGCCAATAAAAGGTTGAAAGAATGGGTTAGTATGAATCGTCTCTTTTCTCTCCGACTCAAATCTCTGCTTGGCCTCCACGACGTCTTTCACCGCCAGCCAAGTCTCGTTGTCTCTCATTACTAATGGTTCTTTGGGTCTGTAGTATCCCCGTACTTGTTTGTTCTGCTCAGACTCAAATAATATTTTTTCACGTTCCTCTGATTGCTCCGGTGAGAGAATCTTTTTATTAAATTGGTCTCGTCTTTCCTCCCTCGTGGTTTTCATTTCCTCTTGAGCATTGAGATGAGCGGACACGATGTCCAAATTGCTCGCGTCCCTCTGCATCTGTTGCGTGCTGCTGGGTCGTTCGTTCTCCCTCCATGGCGAGTCAGGATGAGGTGCTGTTCTGAATAACGGCGTCGGAGTAATAGCACTTGACCCGAAAGGCAATGGTCGGAGAGTGCTGAGATCGTTTTGAGACGTTCTTATCATGTTCCTCCTCCCTGGAATGTTCTTGGAGAAGTGATTTCGGTTCCGGTAGTAAGTCGTGTAATGAGAACTAGCAGAGGCTGAAGGGTCATTCAAATTGCTAAGAGCTCCAGCTTGACGCCGAAATTGTACAGAAGATGATCTCGGATTTGGAATATTTACTGGAAAATTCCTTCTATTGGGGAGAATATCACTTTCTCTGGCTTGATTATTGTAGTAATAATTTACGAGGATTGTGGATCTCTTCGTTGACGTCGGCGGCGTACTTTGAGATTCAGTGGACGAAGGAATCACCGTTGAGGACTTACTTGAACCGCTCCGGATCAATATGGGGTAAAATGGTTCATTGTCGTAATCGTGAGGAAAGGAACTAACAAGTCCCATTAAATGGGATAAATGAAGAAGTGGAAGCGCCGTGAGCACCTAAAAAGAGAAATTTGCTAAATTATTAAACTTACTCTTAATTTCAAGAGGGTTGAGCCGAAGTCTGGTTAAGTTTTTTCTAAATCAAGTGCATTTATGTAACGTTCATACTAATGATCCATGCTACATCGTTGTTGAATTCAACTCGTAGGCATATTATTATATAATAAAAAATAGGATTGAACATTGTGCTAGAAGTTTCACATCCTCGCTGTGATTTTTATTTAATTTTTGAAATAGCTTGGAGTCAAAATGTAATAAAGTAGGCATTATGCGAACGACGTAATACAAAGTTAAAAGTGTGAGAAAAATTAGTAATCAAGTAACCTAATCATAAATCGTAAATGAAACTTACAATTAAAATTCGTTATATCACGTTTGTACGATAAGGTATGTTATCAAATTTTATCCTATTCTTATATTCAAGAAAGATTGAATGCAAATTAGTGACTTTAAAGATGAAACCTAACTCCATAATTATTACAAATTATTTATTTAAGTTGGAGAAAAGTCGACTTACAAAACGCATGGTTGGTATGGTTGGTATCATGGTTGGTTGGTATATCTCAGGTAGGTGGTGAGGAAATTGAAGTTAACGAGTCTCAAGGTCTGGAACGAAGAAACGAAGGAAAAGGTTTGGGTTAAAAATACATATTTCTCAAAATGCCGTATAATTCGACAATTTCTCACATGCCCCAAAATAGTCTTAAAATGCTTCCCGAGACTTGCTCATCATTTTCTGGAATTTTTATTGAAATCAGCTTAAATTCATTTAACCATTACAAATACAAGTTTTAGTATTGAGTTTTTATAGGGCGAACTTGATATGAATCAGCGGTTCAATGTACAAATTGCACTATATTTCAGGTTGATAATTGACATAGTTATCACTCCATGATATCACTCCTTTGAATGCATCATGGGAATTCGTGGAGCAAGAAGGCGTTAAATAAATAAAAATTACACTTTTAAATGGAAAGGCACAGTATGAGAATAATAAGTAATATAAATAGGATGGGAGTTAAAGGAGGATCGTAAGAATGCGTTTAGTTTGGCGGAGTGTTGTAGGTGAACTGTTGAGATAGTTTTGATGGTACATGCAAGTACCTGCTCCAATGTTTGGAAGAGGGGAGAGGAGGAGAGGAAAATACCTAATGGTATGGGAGAGGGAGATTTCCCCTTTTTAACAATGACTCCCTTCCGTAACGATGAACACCTTGAGCCACCCGACCTAAGGAGGATTCTTCATCGCATTCCTCGAATCACCTAGCTTATCATTTCAGGCCCAGAAACTCCAACTTCAAAACTTATAAATAAGAATAGAATCAAAATGTCGTTCCCTTGAATGTCAAGATTGTCAAGAGGAAAAGAAGGACCCTTCCTTCAACCTTTTAAACATTGGCGAACAACTATCGACTTTCCATTTGGAAATGCATATCATCGTAGATAGACCCTATGATCTATGCCTACTCGACTTGGTGAACAGAATAGAGAGGTTTCATAATATGAAAAGGACATTTTTGTATTTGAAATTTAAAGCTACACACTACATTACATGTACATTATATACTTCCAATTTCCTCTTCATGACATTATGGCCTCTGGCCTGTTGTTGCAGAGTTCTTTGAAGATAAATGGAAATATCTCCTGTTTCCCTTTAATATATATCTCATTATGGGACAACATTGTGCCTCAGATTCTTCATTCCTAAATTAAAGGAGGGAGTAATAAAGGAATTTCTGTTTATGAATTTTTATTTTTATTTTTGATCCATATGGCCATAAATTTCCAGATTACTCCAATTAGCCCAATTGGAATCACAAGTTAATTGTTAATTTCAGTTTTATTTCTCTTTGATTATTTGATATAACTTTGTATACATTACAAGACAAAATAGAAGATCATTGGATTGAATAAGGATATTGTGTTGCTTGCATTAACTTTTTGACTTCTGCTAATATTAATGATTGAATGTTACTTATTTTGTTTTCCTAATCCAAGTTATTGAAGAAATGATCCATAATACAAAAGAATATTTCAATTTATTTCTCTTTATTGAACAAAATTCATTGGATTCTTCCAAATAATAGGTAGATAATTGAGAATTCTTAATTGAAGCTCATAGATAGTATAAAAGCATTGAATTTCTCTATTCTTACATGAATCTCTGGAGAAGTCAAGCGGTCGGGTAAAGCTCTTGGGTTCGATGTTCGAAGCTTTACAGTAAAAAGTATAGGGTTTTTTCCTGGTCAACCAAGATATCTAAAAAATTAAATTCGTAATTATTTAAAGTATTATTTAACAAAAAATTACTTTGAATATTTTGAGATTAAGAAAAGAAATGCCGAGAATTGGAATACTTTTTAAGTTAATTGTTCTTATTTCTACATTTCACGTTCATAGCACTCACGGGAATTCAATTGGGGTGAATAAGAAAGATTTGGAAGCATTCAACGGATTAAGAGGTATTCTATAAAATACAATACAAAGTAATGCAATTTATTGAATCTTAATTCGTCAATCTATTTGAAGAAGAAGCCCTCACCTCACTTGACCCAGACGTCATTGGACATTCGGAAATGAAACAACTCTTTTTGAATTCACCTGTTCTGGAGCTACAAGATGGGAGAATGAAAAGAGAAGTGGAATTTGAGGATGAATCTTCCTGGTTTCCTTCGCTCATGATGAAGATCAACGCATTAACTGCTGCATTGAAACAAGCATTTAAATCCAACAATCCACCAGGGCGAAAGAAGATCAAGCTTTATGAGAATAATCCCTATTATCTTCCCAAAGACGCGATTACATTTGACTTTGATCGCGAAGCCTACAAAGCAGGGAAGGAGTATGACAAAAGCGGATTTATAAAACCACCGCATTTTGATCTTCATCCTTCGTTTTAACAATGATTTTGAATTCATTTCGAATTATTACCATTTAATAGACTGGGAAATGCATAATTTAAATATTTATAAATTGATTATTTGATGAAAATCCAATTTTCGCTTGGTCCTTTAAGGATCAATATGCATTGGTACATTACATAAAATATATAGCACATTATAGTTAATGTCAAAGAAAGATAGTTAATTATCAATGTTTTTGAGCATTAAAAATGTACAAAAAAATTAGATTAGAATTTTTCTAAAATATATTTTTGATTGTCAAAAGTCAGTCACTGCAAAAGAATAAATATCTGGAAATTCATTGTGGCATTTGTTTATTAAAGTTAAAATAAAAAATCAAAGATTTACAACAATAAAATATTCGATCATCAAAGATAATGGGTTATTTCAACGATTGATCTCTGTATCTTCTTGCAATTATCTTATCTTCATTAAATTGAAATTTTGTTTTATTGAATAATTTTGTTTTTTAAAGTAAATATTATATATGATATACAACAAGGAAAAGATTTTAGAAGAGAGTAAAGCCAGTATTCAGATAAATATTTAGTATTGAGATATTCAGAATATAAAGAGAGCTAGTGAAGAAAAGGGAAATCCAATTAAAAGAATAAATTATATACAAATAAATAAAGATTTTATATGGGTATTATTTATGGAAGAGTCATGAAGAGTCATAAAGTTTACATTTTCTTTGACCAACTTTTTACGAAGATTTGTAACAATACATACATATTTTTGTGAAAGTTGGTAATTGTAATTTGTTTCTTATTTTAGAAGACGTTCTAGTTATCAGTTTATTTGCGTTTTCTATGATGAAACTTATAATTACTCTCATAAAAGTTTAGGCATTTTATAACGTATTCTTTTAAACATCTACTACTCTTCAACTCTCTTCTTTATTATCCTTACTTTATTTAATATATGGACTTTTGCTATTAGCTATTATTTTATGTTGAATATCTTTTTGTATTATTTGTGTATTTATGATATCTTGGGTATTTTCATACCTAAATCTATTAAACATACATTTTGCAAAGAAAAAAATTCATTCACATTTTATTGGATAAGACAAACTAGAACTAACCAGATTTCCTTTTACTATTCTCACCACTCAATGCTCATCTCGCTTACAATTACAATGCTCTTCTTTATATAATTGAGGTTTTGATATATAAAATTAAAGCATTGTTGTGGCTGAAAAAGAATGACATGGTTAAATAAAGATATATTTATAAGAATGAGACAATTGTCTTAAAAAATGCAATTTACAGTCTCGAGTGGGCAAACGTGAGCATCAATTTAGATCCGTTTAGACGTCAAGTCTAACCATGTAGGTATTTTAGAGTTTAGTGTGTGATTGAATCTCTTGATGGATTCATCATTTATTACTTTCTCTTCATCTTTATGATTTTAAGCAAGAGTTACCATTCATGTGAATTAATCAAAATATTAATTCCAATTAACAAGCCTGTCCTAATTACCTAATTGCAGAAGAGTAAAAATTGCTTGACATTAAATTGGATAGACGAATGCCGTTTTCACTTTTGTTGAGTTTATTTGGATATATTTTGACTAATGGGCGTATGAACCCAAGAGCCAGTGACCATCACCCTGGATTTTATGCTACTGATTTGAACCAAACTGAACCTGACAGACTCAAAGGATTTATGGAAAGATGTGTGAGTGACTTAGAATGCGACATTGACAGAACTTCTTTGTAAGTTAAATATCTAGTTAATTTACAAAAAACATAATTCAAAAGGGTATTACTACACTGTGAATACCTAAAAGTATAAAATAAATATTTTACTATTTGAAATTTGAGTAATTTTCGGCTATTATACTGGAATGATTGAATTGATTATGCTACTAATATAATTGTTAATTAATTTCAGGTTAAGATGTGAAGGAAATATTTGCAGATGTCCTGTTGGCAGAATTGAACCAAATCTTGGAGGGATTGTTCTAAATTCCGAATGGAGTCCAATACTAAGACGCTGTGAAGCGAAGCTTGGGTCTGAGTGAGTTATCATAATTTTGTTCATATATTTAAATTGTATCGTTTTATTTTTTAACCTAAAACTTTATATTTCATTTTTTATTCTTCTTTTAGATGTAATTCTGGCGGAGGAGGCATCACATGTGTTAACAGGTTTTAAAACAAACTTAACAAAATTGTAATTTCATATAAAAAAAGTGATGAAATTGTCATGCCTTAAAAGACAGGAATGTATGCAAGTATCGTTCAGGCCCTCAGGGATTGGATGTTGTGGTGAAGGATGCGATGGACATCAATTTTCTCTCACATTCGACATTTGTCTTTCGTAATAATAAAAAGATTAAATTGTAATTTTGTGTATTGCCTATAAATACTATAGGATTTTTAGAAATTGATAAAATGCTATATTAATTTTCAGTGTCTTTCTCATCTTGGCAATAATTCTCTTCCTCTGCGCTCTCAGTCTCAACATGCTCAGCTTCCTCACTATCCAAACAGTATTTCTATTACTAATCAACTTCCTCAATTCATTTACATTCCTTTAGACTTCCGATAAATTAATTGTCAATCTTTGCTAATGAAATTGTTTTGTTTTTGTTAGGCTAACCTGAAATACAAATATAATTACCAAAAAATGTAAATGACTTGGCCTTTCCCACTATTGTATTACTTACGGTTTATTTTTATGATCCTCACTTAATGTTTTAAGCTATTAAAATCATTGAATAATCACTACTGTGACATTGTGACGAGTGTCAAATGAGAAATGTAAACTGTGAATATAATATTAAAGAAATGACAACCAAATTATTCATCCGTGAAATTATTGCATTTCCAAAATTGGCATTTGTGAAACATTAAGGAATAAAACCAAAAGATCGAGAGTAAAGCACTTATAAAAGGGCTTCGACTCGTTACCTGATGTCCCTGTCCATTTTGTCAAATCCCAAGTCAAGTATTGGTCTACCACAGAAATTGACCAGGTTAACCACGCCAGAATCAAGTTCCCCATTCGTACTTTTCCCCCATTGAAAACCACAAGGAGTCACTCAATCTCAGCAATCATCATCAATTTTATCTCTATTCATTTCTTCATTCTCCCTCATAGTGTGACAAGACTTCGCGATTGCAAGTTGGACAATCCCGTCTAATGCTCCTTATTGTTTCCAAATTTAATTTATTTGTAGTCATCATTTCCTTTGTAATTTGAAGTGAAAGAATTGGAGCTAAGGATGCGAGATGAAAATAATCTTGTCCTTCTTAGCTCATCTGCTCTTCCAGCAGATTTCTCCTCTCCACGTCTACTCGAGAGGTGAAGGGAAGTTTTTCAATGTGACTACAGTGACGGGTCCACCTCCGACGGGTCCGAATGAGTCACTTCCGCTTATTCTTGAAGATCCCTTGAATAACAATAGTACTGCTAAAAACATTGTTTCTGATATTATTTCCTATGTGTCAAATCCCTCTATTCCTCCTTCTCTCGTTCATCCACATGTCATTCCTTCAGATTCGCCTCCAAGGCGTTATGTCAAAACTTTCATGCAGATGTGTCTTGCTGACAATGAGTGTGATTATGGAAAAACGACGCTTTTAAGGTAATTTGTCTAATTCATTTGTAACTAAATATTACTTAAAGTCAACATGCATTTGACAATTGAAGTTTATGAATTGTTGACACTTAGGTGTGAGCTTAACGTTTGTAAGTGTCCAATTGGAAGAATTGAACCAGAATTAGGAGGAATAGTTGTGAATTCTGAATGGAGTCCTGCACTCAAGAGATGCGAAGCTCGTGCTGGATCTGAATGCAATGCTGGTGGAGGAGGAATCACTTGTATTAATGGACAAGGGTATACTTTATAAACTCTTATCAAATTCCAATTAAAATATTTTAGTCTTTGAATCATAATAGATTAATGCAATCTGATTTTTCCAGGTGTAATCAGCTTTCAGACCGACCAACGGGAATCGGATGCTGTGGAACTGGATGTAATAATGCTGCTAGATCAGTTTCAATTTCCATATTAATGAATTTTACAACAATGACTCTGTACCTAGTGAAATATTTATTTAGGTGACATGATTTTAAACAAGCTAAAAACTTGAATAAAAATGTAAATTATTAAAACAACTCTAAATCATCGTCGATTTTTAATGGAGGAGGTTGAGGTTTTTCTTCCTTTTCTTCCTCTTGAAGAGATTCAATAAGGGACTTCAAGTATGGCAATTCCTTCTTTGCTCCATCGGCTCTTTTGAATTCAATTGAAGTCTCTGGTTCATTCCCAAGAACCAGAATAACTTCGCGGCTCAGCTTCACACATTCCTAATTTAAAATTAAAATTCATTTGGTTCATTTTAAGATTAAGGACGTAACCTTATATAGAGAAATTCATTAATTTCTAGCTCTTACAATGAGTTCATCCCGATGGGCTTTGGGTGATATATCTCTCATACTGTGTCTCATCTTGGAGAGTGTGCAAAAGGCAGCTTGAAGTTCGTAGAGCATGAGTGATCTCACTCTTGAAAGCCCCGGAATTAAAATTCCAACAGCTTTGAGCACTTCTTCACACAGGATTCTCTTTCTGAGCAATTTGGCAGGACTCAGGATGTTCAATGGTTCTTCCGGAGTCCGCCCGTATAGTTGCCCCAATTCCACTTTCAATTCCAAATTAAAGAAATGATAAGGAGGAAGAGACTTTGAGATTTTCTTTAAAAATGTCTCTTCAGGATCAATCAATCCTCGTTGAGGCCTCAAGGCCTCGAGGTCTTTGGCAATCTTCTCGACAATTGCAGCCACGTAAGAGGCTGGATAATCCTCTTCGCAAGAGTTGCACTTCCACTCAGCTTCTGGATCAAATGGATCTGTAGGAGAAATCATCCCTTTCCAGTTTTTCGCTTCTCCTTCAAACCCATATTCATGACATTTGGGCTGTGGACACCGAAGGCTGCTGATATGAGACCCGAGTTCTGTCTTGTCAACGCATCTCGTACATTTACAGGAGAAGAATTTTGTCATTTGAAGGAAATTGAGTCGATCGTTTGTTCCCCAGAGAGGATCCACATAAGAAATACTCAAATGATCACCCTTTTTAATTCCAATTCCAGCTCGAATTAAGATCTCTTTATTACTCCCGAACGTCTTGTAACAATTGGGCTTGCAGTCGTGTTCCATAAATGAGGCAATGTGGTAAACAGCTAAAACAATTTAGAGTAAATAATGATTACCAATTTTTTTTATAAAAATATGTTTTTGTAAAATATCATTTGACCTATGAGTCTCTTTGTAAGCCGGCCCATATTGTCTGGTAGGGGAATTTCATGTCCATTTGTTTCAAGTATTCCAACCATCGTTTCAATCCAATCCTGAGAGAACTCGGTAAGTTTGAAAAAATTCTTTATTAAATTCACTGAAATCCAGAGGTCAGATTCTTCAGGACCAGTTTGAGGCTCTGAAGATGATGACTCGAATGCTCTTGCTTCTAATGCTTTTTGCCTCCTTTCTTCCACATTACTTTGAAGATTAACCAAATGCGAGAAGCTTTCTGGGTCTTTTTCTTTCAATGCTATAGCTCTCAACAACCCAACAGATTGATACGTTGGATGTTCAGATCCATAATTCTTAATTGACATCCCACCACGTTCCTTTCCAAATTTACACTCGGCGTCATGTTCAGTTGCTCCTCTTGATTCGATGCATTCAGGTAAATCACACATTGGCCATCCGCAACTTTTTTCGCATGGAACTGGACGTATTGTTTGAGTAGCTAAAAAATTAATATTTATGCAAAACTTCTTGCGAATTTATAAATAGCTCTATATGCCTATAATGTGTATTATTTGGTGTAATACCACTCGATCCACCATCTTCCTTTTCATTGATGTCCAAAGGGATAAATTCAGCATAGCAATGCAAGCAAATGGGAAGTGTAATCCGTGGTGGGATGATAATAAGAGGTTTTTCTCTTAGGATTAGTTCGCCAGGTTTAATGTCTCTCACTGCTGTTAAGAATCTTCCAAGTTGGGCTGACTCGCAAATTTTCCAAGAGACACATTCACTCTTATGTGTCTTCCAATGTGCCTTTTGATGCTCTTTAGAACAATAACTCACTTTATTACACGCCGAACATCTCGACCGAGCCTCAACTTGACAAACGGGGCACTTGAATGAATTTTCTCCAGATTCGGCAGCCTTCACTTCTACCATTTTAATCAATTGATTTTAACTTTTATTAGAATGAAATATTAAACGAGAGACCAAATTAAATAGCTTTCAATAAGGAAATGGCAAAATGGAGGAATTTTTTTAAACCCGGCTAACAAACTTTCAGATGCTCGAACGAACTCTATTATTAGACAGTTGAGAGCAACATGCGTTCTTCAGGATCAACAAGATTGAGAACTTGGTTGTTAGTAAGAAAAACCGAAGAGCATCATCCTCTCTTCGAGAAAGGATGAAATGTAAAGATTATCATCAAAATCACTATAATAGTCAATTTAATCATGCAATGAAAATAATATTATGAATGGTCGGGGTAATTATTTCATAAAATGTTATAAATAATGCATACATACTTTTATTACACTTAACATTCTATGTAATATAAATAAATGAATTTGTTTCGTCAATCAAATAATGACAAGTGACAGTACAACATGACCAACAGAAATTGAATTTTCATGAAGATGCAAGGTAGAAAATTACTTTATTACTTTTAAATGTTTATTGTGTTCGAATTGAAAGTGATAATAATAATGAGTTGAAGAGACTCATCTCAGGTGAGATAAATGAACCATTATTCTTACGCATTAAATCTAGTTTACTTATACACACTGTGATGATAGAGAAAATAAAAATACGCAAAGGGGCGTAAATAGGGTTTTAATAACTGTATGCTTTAAGATTGGGGACAAAACTCTTGTTCTGGATCTTTCCTGAATTAAGAATTGAATTCTCAATAAATTTCTATAAGGGAAGAGTATTTCTTTTAGATTGAGTTCGTTGGCCGGTCTTGAGACTAGCCTTTCCAAAAATATTAATTACCATTTAAATGCCCAACTACCCGGAATACTTTAGTAAAAGGCGAAAGTATTATCCGTCTGGTAGTAAGACCATGGTTGATAACTAATCGCTCCACCAGCGCCTTCTCATCAACCACATGTACCTTTTACCACTCCCGACTCTCTGCTTCCCCATGTTAATCTCCATTTAAAAGTTTGACTGACTATACCACATTTAGACGTCAAGTAATAAGCCTATGATTATTTTATTCTGAAGGGAACCGGTATTTTCCCCAAACTTTTGCATTAAAATTCACCGAAGATAGAAGGGTGAATTTTATAAATGGCATTTTGTAAATTGGCATTAAGATTAGCTATACGAGAGGGGGATTGGTGAGACTTTTAAGAAAATCTGACTAAACTGTGAAAGTTGTGGATATTATTCCGTATTTCATGGCTGACCTCGTCAAGGCATAATTTTTACATGTTATTTCATTGATATTGATCAGAATATTTGCGAACAAATTAGCAACTTGGTGGCTAATTTTTTGCTGATTTCATCAAATCGTCACAAGTGAGAAGAGCAGGTACGTGGAGGGTTCATGATTTCGTATTTGGGGTTAATTTGTAATTTGTCAAAATATGTTTGACTTTACTTACCACCCACTTTACTCTCAATGACAAATGAAGTTAAATGACATAATGAGTCATTAGTCCAGTAAGTGGGTCAAATGTATTATATTTATTTCATCTTAATGAGAATTTTGTTCAAAACATTTTAGGTTTTCAACATTTCTCATTATCAACTTATCGGTAAAAGGGAAGACATGGATCTGTATCAAAATTACTCGACGACGGATTTTCATCGAAAGGCTCAAGCAATTGCCTCAAACATTCAGAAAATATCACAAAATGGTAAAAAAAAAGTTAATTTTATTTCATTTTATAACCTGTTTTTAAGAAAAAATTTATTTGTTTAAATTCTTTTAATTTAGTTTCATCAATGCAAAGGATGCTTAACCAGCTTGGAAGTTCTTCCGCTGAAGATGTCAGAAATCAACTGTAAATTATGAATATTTTGAAAGCAATTTGCAAAAATCCTATAATGTTTATTTAAGTAATATTAATGGAGTAAAAATTTCTTCTTTTTCAGCAACCAAATTCAGCATTACACAGGGCAATTGGCTAAAGACACAAATCAGGATCTCAAAGAACTTAATAGGTTCAATATTCAAGGGGATCAAGTAATCAATCCATTTCATTTTTAATTAAAATTATTTAAAGTCTCTTTTAAAATTATTGTCACTAACTTTAAATATTTTTCTTTCAGCGACCATTGAAAATGCAAAGAGAGAAGCTTACTTCAGATTTCAGCGCTGTGCTAAACCAATTCCAAGCAGTTCAAAGGTCTGTACCTACTTTGTTTTTGTTTGTTATTAAGCTCAGGGGATAGTGACGATATTTTTTTAAATAATTAATATTTAATGAAATAATTAGGACTGCTTCTTCGAGAGAGAAGGAACGTCTTAACGAATACCGAAATGAAACACAGCAATCTGCTCGACTTCCTCCGCCGAATCAAATGACTCAAGTGCAACTTCAAGAATTCCAACAAGATGAGGAATCAAATCAAATTCTTTTGGAGAGAGAAAAGTCAATAAGACAGCTTGAGAGTGACATTCTCGATGTGAACCAAATATTTAAAGACCTTGCAACAATGGTGTATGAACAAGGAGAAATTGTTGACTCAATTGAAGCTCACGTCGAGTCTGCCCAAGGACAAGTAGAACGAGGAGGCGTAGAACTTCAAAGAGCCCTTGGCTATCAGGTAATATTTTAGTATTCTAAGTTATTGCCATTTGATTTTTAAATATTTCATTTGATTTTTTATGACACTCGTTTTAATTTTTTAAATTTTGATATTAGAACAAAGTCCGGAGAAAGAAATGTATCATTTTTCTTGTCGTCGTTCTCATTTTGGTTATTCTTATTACGATCATTATATTTAATTCTTAAATATTTTTTATTTATTTTCGATATTAAATCCCAAATAACAACATCAAAGGAAAAATTTATTGCATGTAAATATATTATCTGTCTAATTTTAATTAAAAAATGTTTTATGTATTAGTATTATAAATATAAATATAACTGTATTACACAGCATTAATTTTGTATCATTGCATCGTACCGATTATAAGTTTATTCGATATTTTAGTCAAGTAATGATTAAAAAGCAAATGTTTTTCTTGGTGAACCTTATACAATGTTATTCTGTTAATTATATGATGTAAATAGTTTTTTGGTTTAATTGCATGTCACAGATTGCTTCGTACTTTTTTGCATATTGCAACATTGTTTTATTTCCAGTCCCTATTATATACTGTAAATTTTATTGAACGCTCGCATTATTTGATTTAACTTTACAAAGAAAATTGTGATATTTGCTAGTATAATAGCTTTAGTATTGATTATATATCTTGTATTTTACAAGCAATTTCTGAAAATGTTTTTAAAATGCAAGATTTATAATACACATAAACACGCTAATGACAATGGCCATTGCTAGGAACGAAAGAGAAAGAAGTTTCTCGTCCTTTTGGCCATAACAACAATCATCATCCTCCTTCTTATTACCTTCTATGAGACGTTTCGAAGAAACTAAAATCCGAACATCTTAATCTTTTTTTGCGAATATAAGCCATTCCTTAAATTAACTATACCAAATAAACTATTAAAAATTCGACTATTTTATTTTTTCTTGACATTAGCATCTGGCATAAGGCATAAACCCAACAAGAAATAAGGTTCATTGAATTGTTTAGTCTAAATTCTATAATTATTTGAATTATATTTCCTTTTTCCTATCTATTATAATATCTCGAATTTATCAATGATTCTGTTGATTCTATTTAACTATGATGCAAATATTATTACTAATTCATAATAAATATTTAATTAAAATAGTTCATCCTTTTATTCATTTATTTGTAATTGATCATTTAATTTACAATTTAAGTTAATTGTATTAACATATTAAAAGTAGATTTAGCCACATTAAAAGTGTAATATAAATTGTAATGAAATGAATATAGAATATATATGTAAATATATACAATACTCTTGTTTAAGTATACGCGTATATTCCTAATTAAGTTTTGTTTTTCTCTCCCGGAACTTAAAGAATGACTCGACAATTTCACGTAGTTGTTATAAAATAAACTAAATAAATTGACAATGATAAGTATTTGAAGTTTATGTATATAATCTGATTTTTCAAGTATACATATCAATTTTCAAATACTTCAATATTCTATATGTATATACAAAACAGTTTAAAATAGTAAATAAAGTATCAACAAAAAATTGAAATTCTCTTATCGTTAAAACTAAAGTACAATAATATATGCATTGGAGGTAATAAAGTTTATCCAAATCATTCGTCCATTTCTTAACACGATTAATTAACAATTAACCGACCTTTATAGCTTTCGTCGTTACATTAATTATCAAAGATGAATTTTACAAACTGTATAATTATAATACATGTAGAAAACGTTACTTTTAGCGCAGATTGTGACAAAGAGGAAGCTACTCAAGAATATCTTATTATATAAATTTATTTTTTTCGTGTGTATCTTTAAATAATATATTATTTTAAACGTTTATTCATAATTGTAATGCATCATTCACAGTTTTTGTGTTTATTCTTATCAAGTTTAAATACACATTAATATAAGTTTATAATATAATTCTGTCGTGATGAGTTTTCTACCTAAAATGATTTAAAAAGCCTCAATTTTCTATTATTTCTTTACCCCCGGAGTGTATCAGCGTATTACAGGTAAGCTTTTGGTAATGAAAAATTTTAAGGTTTGAGTCTTCTGAAGCCAGCACCTTCGGAGCCGAGTCTGAGCTCTTCGTAGAGCGTCGGAGCGACTTCAGTCTCTGGGCGAGGGGGATGGAGCGTTTCACTGTGCCAGCCGTTGCCTGGCCCTCCATTCCCTTGAGATCCACCCAATCCACTATTCACCTCTCCATTTGACTAAAAATTAAATTATTAACATTAGTACCTTTATTAATAGATGTGTTAAATTCAATTTTGTTAATGGATGAAATGAGGAATTACATGTATAGAATCAGGATTTGTTTCTCGAATATAGGATGGATTCTCGAAGGCAATGGCACCAGGAGGTTTTGTTCCAAATTGTCTCTTTCTCACGAGCCAAACGGCTCCAATCAAGGCTCCAATAATGGCCAGCACCAAAAGAGCCACTCCTATACCTAAACCTGCATTTGATCCTCGGGCTGCAAAAACATAGAGAAGAGGTCAAATGTGGATGTTTGGGGATTTATAATTGAGACACGTTTTGACAATGACGCAGACTGAATTTGTGAGTTAACGAAAACTCACCAGTACTAGCAGAAGAAATTGCATTGTCTTCTGTTGCAAAATGTATTTGTTTCGTTAAAGTCGAAGTTCCATGAGCATTTCCGGCCTTAATTACTGCCTCGTATGTGATGCCAGGTTTGAGGTTTGAGATTTTAGCAAAACTAGTGCTCGAGTCGACTCTTTGAGACATTTTGTCTCCAATTGGGCGCCAGAAGACGCGATACATGTTTGCTGCCGTTGGATTGATTAATGGAACATCCCACTCAATCTTCACTTCATTTTCGGATAACACAGTGACGCGGACGTTCTGTGGTGGCCCAGGAAGGCGATCTAACAAAAACAACAAAAGCTTTAAGAACAGTTTCATTAACTAATGTGAGTGGTTAGAAGACCAATTAACCTCTATTATCCTGGAAGCATCTCAAAATGGATCTCGTATGTCCAAATGCACAATCGTTTCCATCAACACTTTCTCCTCTACACCAGTCAAGGCATCTTCGAGGAACGTTATTGTTTGAACAGCATGCCCTATGATCACGTCCATCTGAAAATAAAATGAGTACCGTACAATTATTTAATTGGACAATTAATAAAGGATATCGACTTTACAATACAATAAAGGCAATTTAAAAAATACCTGCGGCGCAGTTCATAAGTTTATTAAAATCAGGGATACATTGAGGTCGGTCAATCACAGATTCAATGTCAAGGAAAAAGGAGCAAGCGTCCATACAAATTGCGCTCACATTATTCCTTGCACAGCATTCTGTTATGTTCCCACTTGCGTCCTATTTTATTAGGTAATATAATTAATTAATTAATCATTTAAAAGTATTTAATAAGTTGATGGAATTAAAATGAGAAGATTAGAAATACATTAGGTTTTCGGACGACTAATTGGAATGATTTTGTATTTTCTCCAAAGGCATTCTCAGCCGTGCACGAGTAATCGCCTCCATCTTCGATACTCACGTTGCTTATTTTTAATTTGTACTTGTACTTATTTGATTGCTATAATCAAGAAAACACAATCAGTTAGTTAATCTTACACTGATTAAGCACAGCGAATTGGGATATTTAACTTTTTTTTACATACATCTAAATGATTCTCTTGAATGTCAATCTTAAATTTTCCTCCAGACACAATGGGAGAATGTTTATCTTTTGGATTCTTCCAAAACGCGACTTTAGGTTCAGGATGTGCATCAATAGTGCATTCAATGATTGCAGAGTCGCCCACAGAAGAATATGTCTTTTCTGCTCCATGCACCTCAGGGGGATCTGCACGAAAAATTAATTATTTCATGAAACTGTTCTCTTCATTTGCAAGAAAGGAAAAGTGAATGATGGAAGAAACTTACGAGAAACTTGAATCTTTCTCGAGGCTTGCATTGGCGTTCCGAATGAATTATCTGCATAGCAAGACACGATCTCCATATCTCTTGTGATATTCTCAACGATTTGCGTCAAGTGGCGGTTCTTCTGTTGCTTCACAAACTTCCCGTTGATATAGAGTTGGATATTGGGAGTAGGATCGCCTAAGGCCACACACACGATTGTCATCGCTTTGCCTTCTATCAACGTCGAAGGTTGAATTCGCGGTTGCTAAAAAATTAAATGCACAAACATGTAGATTATTCAAGGTAAGGATCCTTTTTAAAGCCACCTTCATCTCACCTTCAATTATATAAAAATAGTCTAAAAAAATATTCTCGTGGTTCAACCTCAACATAAGGAGAATGTGCAGGATCTGTCCAGGCAATGAGAGTCTCAGATCCAGGAGATTCTCCTTTCTCTGTAACGCCCGTGACGTACACAACATATTGGGAATTTGGTTTGAGTCCATCCAACGTGATGGAATTTACATTCGTATCGTTCACTTGAGCATTTGTTTCTTTCACTCCACGATGATACACTCTGTCAAATTATATTTACATTAAATGAATAAAGGGAAAAGTTTTTCTTTGAAATGTTTGTTTTGTTTGGGGGTTGTTCTTTTTACTTGTATGTGATCCGGTCGGTTGGATGAGAGAAAATCGGAGGTTGCCATACAATTTGAACATAAGATGCGGAATGACTTGCCACAACGAGACTATGAGGTTGAGATACAACACCATCAATGCGACTCCCATTGAATGCTGTGTTCAATTAAAAATATATTATTGTTCAATGGAGATTAATTAGATAAATAGTTTTGTCTTACAGAGAGATGAAATGTTTATTTGAAGGATAGAAGAAGGGACGGAGCTTCCATGCTCGTTGAATGCCACGACGAAGAATTGATACACCTTGTTTTTAGTCAGGTTCATAACTTCCACTGAAGTTTCGGTCACGTTGAGCTTGAGTATGAAAATGATGTTTAGGAAATTAAAAGCAAGTTAAGACTGAATAAAATTCCGAAGGGGGAATTTACCGATTTGGGAGTTGGACCGCCGGCTGGGTCTGAGATTTGGTAGTGAACCTCATATCCGGTGTGGGTTCCAAGGTCCGGAGGTTCCCAGCTGAGAGCCACGCTACTATCAGTTACAAAGTTTGAATGAAGTTCAGTGACAGGGCCGGGAATGAGATCTGTTCCTTCTTCAAAACACTGTACGATGTTCCCGATGAAGGGAAGACACGTTTCTGCCATTGAGATGAGGGAGTCAGGAACACGAGCACTGCAAATATCTAAACATCCATCTGTAACTCCACGGCGGCTACAACATTGTCTGTGATCTCGTCCCCCAGCAGCACATCTTAATAAAGTGTTGAAATCCGCGGCACATGACAAGGCTAATGCTCGAATGTCGCTCATCGTGGCATCATAAGAACAAAGTGGTAAGCACAATGCACTCATTCCAGCCTAAAATACACAAAAACAAAATGCTGTTATAAATCACTCGAATATGAAGAATTTTTTTGAATATATCAATGCTATTTCTCAATTTTAAGTGGAACTTAACATAAAGTAATTAACTAACGATAAGTTAAAATAATTATTCATCATACCTTGACACAACAATCCGTTTCATTATAAGCTCGAGTATTTTCTTCAACTTGGGCGAATTCATATTCAGCGTCGGCTGTTCGGAAAACAACCCTTTGACTCGATTGACTCACCCCGTGTTCGTTTACTGCCACGACAAACACTTCGTACTCGGCATTGGTGTAGAGATGTTCAAGGATGAATGGTGGATGAACATTTTCAATCACATGGTATTCCTTCTCAAATGTTGACAATGGCCGGTAATGAACGTTGTATCCTGTGAGGGTTTCCGCAAGGGTCGTCGGAGCTGACCAGTGAATAAGTGCGAAATCTTCCTTCACGTTCGAGACCCGAACGTGACTTGGAGCCGAAGGAAGAACCCCATAGCCTTCCATCAAACAGTTAGAATATTCCTCCATATATCGCAAACACCTATTAAGAAGTTCAATTTTTGTAATAAAAAATTCCTTTTGAATATCTTTTATTTCATACAGTTACACCAATCGAACTTAAATAAAGTTCAATAAGGTTAAAAATGACAGGCTTATAAGTAGGCATGAAAAAGTAATCCATGTATAGTATAGCCATAAGTATATAGGCAAGATTAAAATATTTTACTTGAAGTAGTGATAGTCGAGACGAGTGACATTCCCGGAACATAATTCAGAACATGGAGCCGGAATTCCTCTTTCTCTGCAGCAAGGCGTGTGGTCGCGGCCATCGGCCAAGCAAGTGAAGACTTCCTGGGTCCATGGGGCGCAGATCATCAAATCCGGGATTTCAATCCGAGTTGTCATCTTCGGATCACAGAGTTTCGTCACGCACCTACAAAAGAACATCATCAGTTTCATCCCCGTCAATTCACTTTCTATCTCTACAAAAACGGCGACAATTTAGTGGGCATATGTACACGGGAATACTCCGCCATGTATAAATATTACTTTATATGAACTAAACCTTAAATAAATATGAAAGCATATTGGGTTTGGAAGAGAAATCTAGTCTTGTGTATAATATGATAAATTCTTATTGTTCGTTAGATGTAATATTTCTTCTTTTTTTATATCTTATATCTCTATTATCATGGTCTTGGGAAGAGGTAGTTGAATTTCACCGCTCGAACTTAAGCTTGTTCAATATGATGACTATCTCTTTCTTAACTTTATGCCCCGACACGTCTCTCCCTCGAAATGCGTTCTATTTAACATGATGATGACGGGAAAGGAGGAACTCGATCTCATCTCCAACTATGTTAAGGCACCGAGGGAGAAAACTCCTCTTATACTCCCCTTGAATTTTAACGATTAGGAGACAAATAAAGAATCTCTTGTCTTCTTTCCTTTATCAACCACCGGATCAAAATTTGGCTCTTTCAATACACAAAGGCTTTTGGAATATTAGATAGAAAAAAGGGAAAAGTCACTTACGTTGAGGATTTCACGCCTTTGTTCACACAACATGTTTTAATATCAGGAATCTTCGGAGTTTTGCCGGGTTTGGGGCGAATAAGCCCAGGAGCAAGCGTAAGAGTCCGGATTTTAAATGACGGCAACGAACCACCGTGGATGTTAAATGCAATCACCGAGATCTCGTACATTGTGAATGGCTTGAGGTCTTTAATGAGAGCCGACGTATGGTCGCTGTGAATGCTCACTTGCATCATCTTGGCTTCGACTTTCTCCTCTGCAGTCTCTTCTTTTCTATTGCCCAAATCCAAACTCGCGTTTTTCGTTTTTGCTGAAGGAGCGTTTTTAGCCGCATAAGATGCATAAGAGTCCTCAGCGGCGAAAGGATCCGAAGAGTCAGTCACCATGGGCTCGTGTTTAGGTTGAACTTCTGGCTCAGCTTGTGTGGGAACATTGTCAGACCCGTAGCCAAGCCCTGTAAATGGAGCGTCGAATTCTCGGAGAGTTGTGACGTTGACTCGATATTCGGTAACCGTATCTCCATTTCTTGCTGGGATCGACCAAGTCACGTTGATCGACGTCGAACTCAAAGCTATGGCTTCAATGTCAAGTGGCTCACTTGGAAGGATTTCTAGACACAATAAAAATTCATTTTCATTCCTCACCTTCTTGGGCGCTTTTTTATATTATTATGAAGTATGAAAACTATCAAGTTACATTTAAGATATGGAGTAACTTTATTAAATATGTCCTATAGTATATTTCACTTTATTTTGCTCATGGCTAAATCACTAAAAGCGTTCAAGTAGTAAAAGAGAGGAAATGACTGTGGTCATTTTCCAACTCACCAACTCCGTCAGCAATGCAGCTAAGAGTCCGTTCAATGTAAGATGGACAAGAGAAATGTGTTTTGACATTGTCAGTCACGGTAGTGTATTCTCCTCGACACAAATCCTGGCAGATGTCTGGAACTCCTTCCCTCACACAACATGGAACATGATTTCGTCCATCTACATTTTAATCATACAAAATTGGGTTATTAATAATGCGAATCGCCAACAAAGATTCCATTAGTATACTTCAGTTTTTAGCATGAAAATTTTGAAACTTTATACAAATGTGGAAGATCTTATTTATTAGTGCATAAATTAACTGGTGCAGGGTTGATTTAGTAACGTTTTGTGCATGAAACAGATTTTTGCTTTAAAAAATTGTATAAGGTGGAATAGCGGCTTTTTTAAATGGAAACTTTCTTTTCACCTCATTTTCTACAATCCTTAATATACTTTGGCATGACAAGGTATACTCGAGTTATCTTAATTATAGTTTTCTTAATTTTCTTACCTCATTCAACCTCGAAATGCGCTCGAAATTAAAAAACCAAAAAATATTTTCCTATTAAGATACACACGTATCGGTGGAAATAATTAGCGGATAATAAAATCTCGAGCGCATTTCAGGGCTGAATGAGATATAGTTAGAGTGATAAACTTGATTGAATTAATTAGTAGAATCAAATACCTGCCATGCATTTGACAATTTTTGGGAATTCATTTTCGCATTGCGTAGGTTCTCCTGGCGTTCCATCTAAAATAGACTGAAGTGTGCAGAATCCAAGGCAGCTCTTCGACACGTTGTGTGAGACACAGCAAGAAGTGTAGTTGTGGCTCAAAATCGACCCGGAACCCTTCAATCCAAATTCAAAATCAATAATAACTCCCTAAACCACACTTCAACTTTATAACTTTGAAACAAAAGTCTCGAGGATGAAATTCTCATTAGAAGAACATAAGCCAAATCATCAATTTTCCAATATTTGCTAAAGTCTTCAACAAATAAAATGATTCCATTACTCATCGTACATGATGGCAGTTTAACTTTTTATTTTCCTTGGAACTAAATTGAGTTATTTCTGCCTATACTTTTATTATGGGCACTTGAATGTAAACATTAATTCGTCTTTCGGTTAACATTGCAATATTTTTAAACTTGACTCGTACATTATTATATGTATGTTTTAATCGTCTTACTTATGTTTTATATATAGCCTACTATTCGACTAACGATAAGTACTTATAAAATAATGTAAAAATGAAAAAATCATCGATTGTTTACCTTATAACTTGAATAGACGTCTTCGAATGTAATATCCCCTTCAGAGGGAAGATTTGAAACCCCGATTGTGAAATTCGGAGGTTGAATTGATAATGATATGACTGTAAAGGAAACACATTGTAAGTTTTAATATTTCCTGGTGAATGAGATGTGAATTAATGAAGAAACAGACGAGGAGAGAATCTTACCAGTGAGATTATGGAATGATCTGAGAACAGGAGTCGTATTCACTTCACAAATGTATAACCCAGAGTCGGAGGTTTTGGCTCCCCGAATTGCCAGCACCCACACGTCACCACCTGCAATACCCATTGATCCTTCTGAGGAACCCATATGAGTGAGAAGCTTTTTCATTACTCCTCAAATGCAAATATATAACAAACTCTGTTCCTTGATGGTCCTTCACTCCCCAGACTCACTTGATCAAAAGTCCATTCATTTTATTTACATCTTTTCACCCCACTTGAACAAACAAATCTCAGAAAACTCATAAAATCTTCTTTTATGTGAATGAATGAATTTTTATGGGTGTAAAAATGTGATATGTAAACTAGTTTCATCTTTAATTTCCCAACCAGCAAAGTCGTATAAAGGATGAAATGAAGTCAAAGTCAAATACATTCTCTTATAGTTAATACAAAAGAGTCATAAATGAAGTACAAATTAATTGTTGTAGAAAAGCGAAAAAATAATTGCATTTTCTCAAAAATTTTAACCTTAACCAATAACCTTTGGCATTAATTTGGAAATGTTAAAAAACTGGGGTGAAAGTATAGTAAAAGCATGTGTACCTATCTCTTTCAAGTCTTCTTTATTCATAAAGTGTTTTAATTCCTTTTGAC
This sequence comes from Neelides sp. FZ-2019, assembly GCA_009869795.1. NCBI lineage: Eukaryota > Metazoa > Arthropoda > Collembola > Neelipleona > Neelidae > Neelides > Neelides sp. FZ-2019. The sequence continues at coordinate 8,162 of VJMY01000601.1, read as the reverse complement.
TCTTTGACTTGTAAATTGGTCTTTAATTCCTGAGCAGAAGGGCCTAGAGCCACATGAGACTCAATCCATTCTCTCCCATCTCTCTCATAGATAATAATTTGATAACATTTGGCTTTTTCCTTTGGACTCTAATGTAAGAATAACTCTACTTTTATGTCTCAGCTATAAAAGGGAAGCGGAAGAGTTGAGAAGTGGAAATGAGAGTCAGTTTGAGAATATGAACTACGTCGCCTCTCTCTCTGTATTTCCCTCAATCTTCGGCGAAAGGAACCTATTCAGTTTAAATTACCAAGACACACATTAGGATGATAATGTCCCCTATTTCATATAAAGCATCTCTCAAGGTACATGATGTATTGTGCAAAGAGGGAGCAGAATACGGAAATGTATTTCTCAAGTCGAGACTTCGTTAAGAGATATCTTCATGGTAGTTTGAGGGACCGAAGTCTGAGTCTCTCTATATGATGATATAAAGTGGACCATTACGTGGTTCCTTATTAGTTAAAAGGAAAGGGAGTGTTCGCAAGGGTTGGCGGGTTGAGGAGTAAATTCATTTTATCAATCCATAGGGACTTCTTTCCTCCTCCTTAACTCTTCTTCGACTCAATGAATATTGAATTGAATCTCTCTTCCAGTGAAAATCTCCCCTCAGTTCGGCGTGAATGAAATTAAGCAACTGATTCCTTTATCGTCCCTCGCCCCTCACTTTTGCTACACCATTACTCCCAAGCCCTTTCCCTCTTTGCTCACTTCAACCTTCAAACTCCCCTATCGGGGTTTCTTATTATCGCCCTTCATAAATCCTGACAAAATATGCTAACTTCCTCTTACTTACTTACTACATCGTACGCTAAACGACCCCAAAACGAATTAATTTTTTGACAATCCCCTCACGTCCATTACAATTCTTATTCTTTCATTAACACATGTTTACACTCTTCCGAAGGGATCATCTTTGAACGGAGAGCTTCCTAATAAGAAGAGTTGAAGGGACAAAATATAAAATTGTAATTAGTCGAACCTTTGTCATGAATGATGTTGACTCTTTCGTCGGAAGTCACACGGGTGTCTCCAGCCGTGAGTATTTTCGGTCCAGCCTTACCACTTTCCCATTTCTTCCACACGACGGTGGAGGGGCCCAAGTCTCGAACGACGCAAGTGAGCGGAGCGTTTTCTCCCTCAACGACAGCCACGGGACTTTGAATGCTATCCCCCAAGTTCGGAGTCCCTGTAAAATGAAACGTCTATTTTACTCTTTGTTGAACACGGGTTCATCATCATTACTCCATTTGAGTCGACAATAATTTATGGCTCTTGTAAAACTTGCTGTTCTCTCAAAATTTCTCTATATAAATATACTTATGATTCCCATACAGGGGCTATGCTATGTGAATGTATGTGGGTAAATCATGTTTTGAGGCCTTATTCCTTGAATAACCGAGACATGGGTGGTAGAGAAAGGGACGGAGTCAGCAGTCACAACCGTCTCTTTAACACACCATTTATGCTGCAAGAATGAATAGGAAACGTCTCCGGTTTGCTCCCATGAAGATGAGAAAGTGATGTTGACAAGCTGCCAATCCACATTAATGCTCCCACTCACACTCATAATGGAGTCCGAGGAATGTGTGGAACTCGGTTCTTATTCATAGATTATCTACTGTTTATGCAATAATGTCTATGCCTAAATCATCCTATGTCATCTGAACAATTTAATATTTAATGCTTAATGGCAATGAAATGCATTTAGATTTTTCTGTAAATCATTTTCACTTTTTGAATTACTATTCCTTCACAATTATTTAAATATACTACAGTCTATACGTATGTAAATATTATAGCGCCTATGTGTATTTGCTTATAAAGTATTATTAATTTTCGAGCTAGTGTATTTATTGCTGTAATAGCGAGCGACACTGAACAGAATAAACAGTCCGTTTAATTTCCTCTATAATACATAGTGATTTGATTAGGGCAGTACATATTACATGGCTCTTGCGGTTCATGTTTAAGAGAATATTCCTCAAATAGTTTCCTCTGCCGCATACTTTTCCCTGTCACCCTCAACTGTCCGGAGGAAGAAATACTGCTTATTTTGACTATATTTTATTTTGAGGAAACTCTTTTCAAGCATGCCGTCAAGGAGGAAGAAGTAAAATTGTAAAAAGATACACTCTCACATTCATCCTTTGGCCAAGCCGAATAAAACTACATACACAAGAGATGTGGACCCTATATGAAACTATATACAATGTATCTAAAATACATCATGAGTTTAAGACGCAATATTCTTATATTTACGAGTATTTGAGCATAAACAGGTGTAGGATATAGGAAACTGCATAACGTAAACTTTAACTTTTCATCTCAATCTTTTTTTAAACTTAAAATATATATTAAAAACGGTTTAAATTCAGTTACCTCTACTTAAATAATCTTAAGACATGAGCTTTGTCTCAATAGCTCCAAGCCTTAGTCCATTAAATGTAACATCTGTTTACTCTATAAGCCTACAAAGATTCAATTTTGTAAGAATATAAAAAAGTTTGCTCAGGTCTTGGTGACTGTCCTGTGCTCCTGAGCCCTTCCTCACATGAAGTAATATAACATCTTCGTGTAGCAATATACTACATAGAAAGGAGTCTCTCAGTAAGCTTTACTATTCCTTGGTGAGGTAGGGGGATTTTTTCGTCCCTGTCATCTTCTACTTTGGAGGGTAAATAAGGTCAATTGTCGTCTCTTGGATGGATAAACGTTATTTTTTTCATTCCGAGGCTCATGTACGTGACAATATAATATATTGGATTCTCCTTCAGAGTGTTCCGAAACTCCTCTGTCAACATTTCATCGACTGCTACCCTCGAAATTTTGTCAAATTCTAAACAGAAATTTTTTAATATCCTTTGTATGCTGGTTCATGTATTGAGTCTCTCTCCTTTTTTTCCTCCAAGATAAAAAACACAATATGCTTCTACACATAGTACAGAGACCTATTAGATGAATTGGCTCTGAGCAAGTCGGGTTCAATGTATTACATCGAGCTAGGCTCAATTAGCTATACAGGTATAGTCTATAATGTGACAAAAACATGGAAGAGAATTGCTTATAGAGGCTAAATTCTTTGTATGTGGAAATAGGATGTGTGTTTCAATTAAGAGGATTTGGGAGAGATGGGCAGACACACGGTGGCTGATAATGAGTTGATGATAGAAGAACGTGGAAAATTCGATTAAGCCGAGCAAATATAAACATGAACTTTGGCAAACTTGCCAAAGAATCATTATGTGAGGAAGTCGGGGGACACGCACTCCAATACGACTCCTTTACGTCTCCTCTCTCTCTCCCATGAATCAGTGGAGGCGGGACGGAAGAAACTCTTTTCAAAAAAACCAAAGAAAAAAGACTCTCTTTTGGATGAGGAGATTCTTTCTCCATTCCTCTACTACTTACGGAGTTTCAAATCTCCTGAGACGTCCTATCCTTACTTAACTCTTATTACACTCAAATGCTCAAACGATCTGAGGAGCTTTCTCCAAAGTTGAAGGTACACAGGGAAGTCGATCCGACTACTTATTTTAGAATGACTTCATCACTTTCAATTCTTTTTCCCTTGAAAAGTATCTACAGTTAAACTTTGGGAATTTACGAGTAAATTGTGAGAATTTGATAAAGCAGAGCGGAATTCTTCAACTTTAAATTGTCCTATGCTTACTTCCCTCTTCACATAACTCCGGGACGAGGTAAGAAGATGAAAAATGGCATAAGAATATTTTATTAGTTTTGCATTTCTCAACTCTTATCATAATTTTAAGAGTCGAGTCGAATCTCATCTTGCATTTCCCTTTTCTGGAATATTATTATGTAAATTCTAAATTATTATCACTTTCTACGTTGGACTATTTTCATTTTGCCTTCAGGAGTTTCTTTATCAAATATTAAAAACGATCCACGTTACGTATATTCCTCACCATATACACTCCATAGAAAATATTTACTTTGCCCGTATTATGAACATACCAACACGAGAAGGAAATGTTCAAACAGTCATTTGCTCTCATTCAAATTATCTTTCATCTTTTATGAATAATCAAAAAATGTATTTATTCGCATATTTATTATTAGAACTGAAAGAGTCATAATTATGTTTCTTCTCCGTCGTGCCTTTTCAATACTTTTACGAATCCTGAGATTTAATTCAAAAAATGAAATAAATGGGAATAAAAGAACTGACTGTTGAAAAGTACGAACACGTGTTGTAAAAAATAAAGTTAGTTGTAATATAATAAAAAAGGAAAGTTTTCATGTGCGTGGAGTATTTCGAAATGAAATTTTAGTGTTCCAAAAAGGAATAGATTTCTCCAATAATTGAGTGTATAGAATAGAGTCATTGGTATCTCATCGGGGCTTCGGCCAACAAAGGAGGAAAGGAGAGTGAAAGGGAAAGTAATGAAAGACTCTTCTTTCCAATCTCCAAATACCCCATCATCTCCTCTTCATTCGGGTCTCTATCAAGGAAGAATCGAGAACCTGAACAATCCTCATGTCTCTTCCAGTTTTCCTCTTTACTTTCAATACAAAACTTCTCGTTTTTAAAAGGACACCAATAATATATTGTTACACATTGCCTATGGATATACATGAAATAACACCTATACTCATTTTGTCCTACCGATCTGTAATGTTAAAAGTATATTACATACGAGTATTATCAAGTAACATAAAAGTATTTTCTATATATATATATATATTTATATTTGATCATTTCGAAGAAGAGAAAAGAGAGAGAGAATTCTTAAAGGAACATCCGACTCATCTTTACAAAAACTTCCTCTATCAATCCCCAGTATTCACTTCATAGAATGCATGCACTATGTATTTTTATATCCTTTTCTCTTCGAGGCTTCTCTCGAATGAGTTCTAGGATGTGTATGTGGTGTAGTGAGGTCTTGGAATTGATCTTTCCTCTCTTCCCTCCGTATTTATTATGTAGATTGCATTCGTATTTCCAGCTCCAACTCTGTACATGATTTTATCTTCGTCCCTTCCAAACTCCCTTCTTATCCTCATTCGACAAGGGATAAGGACATTTACAATGCTCCGTAGTGGGTATTTTGTATCCGTCGTTCTCGCCCTTCTCCAATCCCCATTTCGATTCTCCAGATACGTGGATGACCATGAAGCGAGCGAGGGTTTGGCCTTTCTTGGAAGTGCATAAATCCATAAGGAACTCCCGATTTACTTCCTCTACCACACTTTAAATCCATGGAACAAATCCTTACACCCATCGTATGTGTGTACCTATTTATATTTATATTCAAAGCCTTAATCGCTTTCTGTGTTTTCCATTTATTTATCTAGTCTTTAGACTGTCAAAACTTTTACGAAAATTACTCATGTTTTATTTTTAAAAAAACTTATGTTAGTAAAATGCTATATTCTTACTCTTCATATGAAATTATTGTCAAACAATTAATAAACTAACAAAAACCAAGAATGTTGGTTTCTTTCTAAAATAAGCAATAAATGTGAAAATTCATAGTGGAACGGAATGTAGGAGACTATTGGGTGCTGAATTTCTAAAATGGGTAAAAGAATAGTAAAAGGATTGATGCGATTTGAAGTGAAGAGGTTGGTGGGGTTCGGTCTTTCACGGCCTGCCTCCCCATGTCAACTCTTAAGAATATGGTCGAGGATGAAGTTGAGGGATGAGGATAAGTGCACAGCCTCGTTCTCCTCACCCTGCCCTATCCCACATTTACGGGAGCAGCTGTCAGAAAGGAGGATCTTCTCACCTCACTCTTAATCACAAACATACTTCTACACTCATGTGCACATGACGGAGTGTCAACTATTATATTACCTTCCAACCCCTTTAAACCCCACCTTCCTTGTATCGAAATGATGTTGATTTTGGGAGATAAATTGGAAAGATTTCAACCCATGTATTCATATTAAAATTGAAGCAATTCGCGAAAGGAATCCGATTATCTATTGCTATTCTGATTATCTATTACAGTTTCCTTTAGAACAGATGCGTTAAAAGTATATAACTCTATAGAGTATATTTATGGATATTAAATATTAATAACTCGATGTATCATCGTATATATTATGGAAAGCTACGAAGGCTTTCGTAGATTTGAGATATAAAAATTTAATTTAAAATTTTTGTAAACCTGCGAGTTCGCATTAATAAAAAGAGTAATTTATGAGGGGAGGATGAATAGATGATAATATGAATACTCTTGTCATTTCCTTGAGAAAGGTCTCATGTAAAAATGATAAGGGGATGCGGCGGAATATTCTCATCTCCTGCTCCATACCTCGAGATAAAAAATTGATCCGACTCGTCAAGTGGAACTTCCCCCTTAATTCCACGCTCTTCATCCAAAAAGAAGATGAAATTCGAGTGTCTCTTAGGAGCAAACGATGGGAAATTTAAATTTCTTTCTCTAAGGCTCAATGGTAGGCTCAAATGTCTTTTTCTAGGAAGAAAAACTTCATTTCTTAACAAGAGTGAGAGGAGACTTCACTCCTTTCTCACTTATTTTTCTTTTCAAATTATTTAGATTCTGTCATCGAAAGACTTTTCTTTTAAACATGTGTAAAAGGGTTCGTATAAGAATTCTTTCAAGCTCCTTTCTCAAACTATTTATGAGCATTTATATACGTACTTTTTACATAATGTGGGTCAAAGTATGTATGCATAATTGTGAAGAAATATGTTTAAAGTGTTGTATAATATACATACTTAATACTTTAATTGTATTTAATTCTTCACTTTCATCTTGAATGCTTTCATCTAAATGCATTTTTGAATACCACTTGCATATAACATGAAGCGTTGAAAAGGTCAAATATTTAGGAGCTTTTAAACAAATATAAATAAAATTTATTATCTTAGGTTGAAACATTAACTTTAATGATGGGGCAAATGTAAATACTGTGATAAGATAGGAAAGTTGAGGAGAGCATGTGGGGAATTGAAGTTGAGAAAGTTAAATATACGGCACTCAAACTAATTTCCCTCAAATGCCACAAGAGACCATAATTCCATTTAATTGCATTCCTATTTGAGAAAATCACAAAGTTCATTGAAACCCCAAGCCCAATTTCAACCCACATGTGCGAATCCAAGGAGTTTAATTAAATCTCCCCCACATTTGCATTAATGACATTCATTCCAAACCTGTCGATATTCCTCGATCCCTCACTTTGAGTCAGTGAGTAATTAATCAGAAGGGTGAGGATGGAAGGGAACAACCGCATCGTGCTACTAACATGATGGTTTATTTATGTAAGCACTTTTGAGGACACATTCGTAATATTCGCATGTGTCGTTGGAGAGCAACTTTAAACTTGATTTCCCCTTTTTTTTAAAGAGTTCACCATAAGTGATTTCCTTTCATAGGGCGGAAATTCAAGTTTATCACCAACATAAAATTGCACTTAAACGACCCCCTTTGCAACTTTTTCCATCATTCGCCGACGACTTTTGAAAAGATTGCATAATTTTATATTTATTTTCTAGACATCCAATTTAACACTTTTCCTCAGAGAGGAAAACACCATCTCTTGTAAATTTAAACCTTACATTTATATACAATGGGCCAATACTGGAGTTCTAATCCAGCACACAAAGGATTAAACGACTGTTTTTATTTATTTTATCAAGTTTTCAAGTTTCCAGTTTTATATGCGTGGTAGTCTAAAATATCTTAATATAATTACCCGTAAAGATACGCCATTTCTCGAAATTGCTTGATAACAACTTTAAGTTGAGTATTCCTTATAAAATAATTATCTCAAAATGAATTTCAAGTAAAGTATCTGAATAAGACTATAATCTACACATTGGTATACAACAGTGTATAATACTGTATTACCTCTAATAATAGGGCTATCAATAAGTTGTGGGCGATGCCGTTCTATATTTTTATTTTCTTAAGTCTATTGTCGATCTTTATTCACGAGTAATATATTACCCATTCAACTTATGACAATCTTCCCAACTACTTTTAAGATCGCGAATTCCCTTTCTATAGAAGTGTTTGTCCTATGAAGAGAATTAGGCTTTGATTTCTTCTTGAAGTTCTTCATCATCGGCAAATGTTTTCCCTCTAAGATGACGTTTGAGTGAACCGAATAAATAGTAGTCGCTG
>VJMY01000600.1:0-44489 GCA_009869795.1 Neelides sp. FZ-2019 | reverse complement strand
ATAAGTAACCTGTTAGTAATTTTTATTGTAAATTAAATAAGCACAAATATTGTAGGTATGCAATGATAATGAAAATTACATGGACTAATTATAAAAATACCTAATTTTATATAAAATTATATATGTATTAATGAATGTAATTCTTTACTTCTGGATTTGAAGAATTTACAATTAAAATTGTTGTAAATAATACTATTATAGATTTTAAATTCATTTTCTTTAATATGTTAAAATTGAGTAATTTGAGCACTACTTTGTTGACCTATGTTCTGCTTTAATAGTAAATCACATTATGTGATTAGGAGTGTAATATTGTATTAAAACTATTTTTATAGCTTGGCTTTTTTCACGTTCATTGCTTGAGAATTTCAATGAAAATTATCAATTATTGTTTATTATCAATCAGACAGATAGCTTGATAAATATGAATCGTAATATTATACTCATTTAGTATCATAATTCTATAAAATATTATTACAACTTTTTATATCTAATCTGGTAACGCAATTATCATCAGGCATTTCCTTACATTAACTTTTTAATTATTTGAAAATGATTAATTGTTTTGCACTGAAAAAATGAGTCATAGACAGGCGAAACCAAACGTCATTAAAATTTAATAGTTTTCAAAATCAACATTTAATAAAGGCCTCATTATATTTCACTACAGTACCAGTATCTTTTATATTTATGATCAAAATCACTATAATGTTCATTTAAATTGACTCATAAAAAGACTCAATTACCTATACGTGCACAATGCCAAGCATTTCGCAACTTTTGGTATACCTATATAGAAAGATATGAAGAGGCTCTAAATACGAATCAAAAGAATTTGTAGCAACCTGTTCGGTTCTCGTCACCGCCCTCGGCCCCGACATGGCCATGGAGAGCGTGATGAACCGACTGAGAAACACAGTTGTGACGGTCACTTCAACTGTCTCGTCACTCTCTGTCGTCCTCCCGGGGAATCCAGTAACAAGAGACTTTGAGCTGACAGAACACATTGCATCTGCTGGACCAGGTAAAACGAAGAAACACACCCAAAATAAATAAATTGAGTAATTTGGCTCTTATTTTAATAGATCTTCATTGGAAAATATTTTCTGCTGTGAAGAAATCAACGAGACAGGAAGCCTCCGTTTTTTTATTTGAGAAAAAGACAGTGGACAAGTTGGAAAAAAGGGATCGAGAAGCGTTAATTGAAGCGCTTAAAAGAGGAGTACAACAGCTGACGAAGCTCAAACATCCACGATTTTTAACCGTTCAACATCCTTTAGAAGAATCAAGGTCATTAACTAATTTAAAAAAGAACTTTCTGAGTTTCCAGAATCAAACAATTTGTTATTAAACCTCATTATTGTTTTAATAAATTAACTTAAATAAATTATATTTCATTTGACAGAGATAGTCTCGCATTTGCAACTGAACCTGTTTTCGCCTCATTAGCCAATGTGTTCGGAAATCTGGATAATTTTCCATCCAACTTAACAGGGAAAATTAACAAATATGAATTGAGTGAAATGGAAATTAAATATGGAGTTCTTCAAGTCGCCGACGGTCTCGGATTTCTTCACAACGATGCGAGACTCTTGCATGGAAATCTCTGCCCGGAATCGATTCTCATTAACAATCAAGGAGCTTGGAAAATCGGAGGTCTCGATTTTACTCTACCACTTGTAAGATTAAGATAATAGTTTAACTATAATTTTCAATAATAAAAAATAAGATAGTGTAATATGCTAGTATCTTATTTATTTAGGGAACAACTGGTTCCGTGGAAGTTCGGGAAGAATTTCAAAATTACGATTTCGCTGCACCTGAAATGAGCAAAGGACAAGGAGTTCCAGCAAGTGATCTTCTTTCTCTTGGACTTATTACTTATGCTGGTTTTAATGGTGGGAAAAGTTTATTACCTTGTGGAGGAACAGCACAGTCTGCGAGGCTAAATGTTAGCAAGGTAAAGGATTATTTATCATTTTATTCTTGCTCTTGTGCTTCTTATTTAATGATCCAATCTAAATTTATTTATAGTTGAAGAATTTATCTTACAATTCACTTTCTTCTATTCCAACCGACATGAGGGACTTGACAAAAAGACTTTTAGCATTTGAACCAGGAGCCCGACCTTTTCCTCATGAGTTTACTCAAGTAAATTCACTTTTGTTTTTATTTTCTCATTTATTAAAATAAGTTTGTTAGTCTAACTCAATTATAATTTTATAGTTAGAAGCTGATGAAGGTGTGAAAACTCTTCGCTACTTGGATTCACTTTTTCAATGGGATAATCTCCAAAAGAGCAAATTTTACAAACAACTTCCTGACCTTCTACCGCGTCTTCCACACCGCCTCAAAGTTCAAAGGTTTAAACGCCAGTATTATTTATTTTATTATTGATTTGTATTGTAATAATTAAATATATTTTCCAGTTTTATGTCCACTGTAATGATAATTTAAACATACAAGAAAATTAAAGCTTTTTCTAGAAAATAAATTGAAAATTAATGTATTTTTTATAAGGCTCGTGTCCACATTGGCCCAGGAATTTGTAAATCCGCCCATGGTTCCTTTTGTTCTTCCAAGTGTTCTCAAGATTGCCGAAGAAGCGACTGAGGAAGAATACATTACTCATATACTTCCTCATATACGTCAAGCTGTTAAACTCAGGGAACCAGTTCAAGTAAGTAATTGACCACGTCATAAATCTAAATTACTCATTATTCCCATAAACTCAATTCATTAATTAATTATTAAATTGTATTTGTTTTTGGTTAGGTTCTTCTTGTGTTAATGCAAAGCATGGATTTGCTCCTTCAGAAGACTCCAGCAGATATAACGAAAACAGATCTCCTTCCTCTTATTTATGGAGCACTTGAAGTAAACTTAATACTATTTTAAAAGCCTTTTTTATCTAATTTAACATCTTAATGTAATTTGAAAATTTTTGTTTTTAGTCGGACTCCTCTGGGGTCATTGAACGGACGCTGGCCGTCATTCCTACAATCGCACCTCTTATTGATTTTGCCAATATGAAAAATTCTCTTCTTCCTCGCCTTAAAAAAGTCACATTACACACGCAACAACTTTCTGTAAGCTTTTTTGACTTTGCCATTTTGCTCATATAGACTATTCTTAAAATGACTATAATATAGACTAGGTAGGTAAAAAATGAATAAAAAATATTAGTCAATTTTATATTTTCTAAAACTCCAGGTTCGTGTGAGTGCCCTTTTGTGCTTAGCACGTATTCTAGATGGCCTCGATCGTTGGCTTGTGATAGATTTCCTCCTTCCTCTCCTTGCTGAAGTCCCTGCAAGAGACCCTGCAGTTATTATGGCTATACTTGGTTCGGAAAACATTTTTTAACTATTCACAACTATTTTTTAACAAATTTCGACAAATATTTTTAAAAATATCAGTTATATTAAATCATTTTTATTACTAAATACTTTTAAAAAATTCTAGGAATTTATAAGGTGATCGTAGGACACGGCAAAATTGGGTTATCATCCGATCAAATAGCAACGAGAATTCTTCCAGCCCTTTGTCCCTTAACTGTTGAGTCTGGACTTTCTCCATCTCAATTCTCTCAAATCATCTCTTTCATAAGGGAGTTAATGAATAAAATAGAAGGAGAGCAAGGTGTGCGATTACAAGAAATCTCAACGAATAATTCAAGTACTCCTTGGGCAGATCCTCCTCCCAAACCAGTTAGTTCTGCGCCGATTTCATCTCCTCCATTTGTTTCACCCACGACACCGTCACAGCCTTTTCAACCACCACCATTGATTTCCCGTTCCGGTGTTGGAACTGCAATGGGAGGAATTGCCATTGCCCCAACGCCTCTCTCATTCCAACCCGCTTACCAGCCCATCTACCAACCCACTTTCCGAATGTCTGCACCAATGCCTCCAAATCTCACTCCAACATCCGGAGGACCCATGAAGCTAACAAACTCTGGAACAAAAATATTGTCAAAATCAGAGATTGATGATTTTCTTAATTTCAACTAATCAATTGTGCTATTTGTTGTTCATTGTGAACTTTTTAACTTTTGCTTTTTAAAATGAACAGCCTGAATATTTTTAAAGAGCCTTTAAAGGTTACGACATTATGGAATCGTTGTTTTTCTGAATCATAATTGAAACTGGGTTTTAATTCCCCGTTAAAGCTTTAAATGCATTGTCTTCATATGTTTTAAACGAAATTTAACTTTTAAATAAAAATATATTTCATGAAAATTGCACTTTCTTTCAACCATAAAAAAAGTCGCAAATTACTTCTAAAATATATAAATAATAAACATTTAATTATATTATGATATATTTCATTCTTCAAAGACAATTTATGCTCAAATCCTGTCTCACTTGGCTCAGTAGCCAGTTTTCTTGGCTTGAATTCTCAAACGGTCAATGATTTAACGCAGATGCTTATGCTTAGTTAGAAGTCCTATAACATCTACATGAATGAATTTAAGCTAAATGAAAATATAAGATAGAATCATACGACGTAGCGTATTCCTTGAACTTCCGATAAAAAATTTTTTTGTAAATGAAGATGATGTGATTCAATTCCTGTCCAATGAAAAATGTTTAAATGGAATGTTGAAGGAATGGAGAGTGAAACGAGTTTTAACGAGAAAACATCCTCATAAATTCTTTTTCACACCCTAGGTCGGAAATTTGAGGTCAATATTATTTTAATATATGACATGTTTTTTATCCTTAAGATCATCAGATCATGTAAAGTCAACAACTTTGAATTCACACATTACAATAACATTGAAATCAAACATCGTTGTGAGATGCAAAATTCCTTTGTTACGAAAAAATCACTTGCTAATATAAAAGGAAGGTTTAATTGTTTACACAACTTCAGTATTGATCGGTTGATCATTGTTCATGTTTTGCAGTTAGTGAGGAAAATATCAACGATCAAATAATTATTTCATTTTACTTATTAACTAATTTCTAAACACAAATTAAAAAATCAAACCTGTAAATGTTTTTACTTGTAAAATGAAAATAATTATAACTTTTATCCTTTTCAACGCTTTGTTAAAAAGTTCTCATTCTTATAAGATCTTACCTACAATTTTAAGTAATGACGTATCGGACCAAAAATTTGGCATTACATCGCACATTTTAATACATTCGAATCCACTGAACGACGAGACAACAACAAGAGTTGACGAACAAGAGAAAAATAACAGTGAAAATGAAAGGCATGAGGATTTTACTGGTGACGATGAGAATGAACAGGGAAGCACAGTGCAAACTTTAACGACGTTGCAAGACTATAATATAGCAGTTGACGATGAAAGTATTTTAATTATTAGTTATCATTCCTTAATGCAATGTCCCAAATAAAATTCTCATAATCTCGTAATTAAATTGATAGACGAATTTACGAAATCAGATCTCACAAAGTCTATAAGAGCATCCTGTGGCGTTGGAACAATAAAACATATTGTAAACGGGACGACTGCACACGAAGGGGAATTTCCTTGGATGGTAAAATCATCATATCAGTTGACGTCAATTAAGTATTTTAAACTTGATATTTTCCTAATTAAAGGCAGCATTAGTAAAAAAAGGCTACATCGCCAATCCAAAAGTCTTCTGCGGAGCGAGTCTCATTTCAAACAGGTTTCTTCTAACTGCTGCACATTGTATCAAAGATAAGTAAGTCGTTTATAATTAATTTTAAAATAATATTAATGTATATTTTACTTAACAATGATAGTTTGATTCTGAGAGCTTTGGCTCATTACATAGATTGTATTCTTTATTTGTTATTTTGTTTTTACTATCTTGTTTAAGATACAAAGCTGCAGATGTAGAGATTTGGCTCAGAACGAGGTATGTCATAGCCGACATTCACAGGAAAGACAACAAGACAATAAAATTAAAGCCTTTGAGATTCATCCCACATGAAGATTTCAATTTCAAAACCGTTCATGATGACATTGGTTTAATTGAATTGAGTGAGCCACTTGATTTTAAACAAAATCGTCTCTCGCCTGTTTGTTTACCCCTAACCGGGCTTAACTCTTATGCTGGTTCACATGCCGTTGTGACTGGTTGGGGATTTACTCATCCTATTGGTATTAAAAAAAAACTTTAATATTTAACCACTAAGAAAGTTCATTTAATCATAGTTTTGAGAACTACTTAAACGAGTCATTTACTTTATGCAAATAAAATTGACTACTCAGGCCATGCATCTCACATTCTACGAAAAGTGAGCGTTCCAATTCTGGAGCAAGGAGATTGCAGAGGAAAATATCCAAATAAGATTGCTGATGGGATGCTTTGTGCCGGATATGATACTGGACATTATGATTCTTGCATTGTGAAGTTTATTCATATTCACCGTATCAATATTTTTTTATTATTGATTAATTGTTGATTAAAAATCTTTTATACTGCATTTAATTTAATATATAGAATGATTCTGGTGGACCACTGATGATCAATGGGACAATTATTGTCGGTCTTGTTTCATGGGGTGAAAAATGCGCAGCACCAAATAAGCCTGGAGTTTATACTCGTGTTGGAAGTAATTATAACTTCAATAATATTTATTCATATTCCATTGTTAATACAATGAGTTGAATGTCTTGAAATATATCGAATATAAATTAACTTCTTTTCGATCTTTTCAGACTATTTGGACTGGATCAAAGAACGAATATATTAATACTCTAAACTCTAATATGCATAAATATTATTAATTACTTAATATGGTTAATTCTAATTTTAGCATTACTCAATTTAATATTTATTATTTTTCATTTAAGAAATAAATAATAATTACTATCCTTATAATATTCAATTACTTTCGAATCGTAAACCTAATATTATTTTTACATGATTTTTATTATTCGAGCTTTCAAAATAAAATCAAAACG
The DNA here is from genome assembly GCA_009869795.1 of Neelides sp. FZ-2019. Lineage (NCBI taxonomy): Eukaryota > Metazoa > Arthropoda > Collembola > Neelipleona > Neelidae > Neelides > Neelides sp. FZ-2019. Next base: position 37,576 of record VJMY01000600.1, on the reverse strand, counting down.
CTTTTGACTGAATATTTTCATGAGATATTTTATCTAAATGTTTTCAATTAATCAATTAAGACATGGACTTTACATACAACTTTATTACTATGCTCGCATTTGAGAGTTGTACTGTCAAAGGCCGTTCCTTGTGCGCACTCTTTAATGGCAAAAGTTCCTCTTGTGCATTCGTAAAACTTAAAACAAGACTCAGGGTGAGGAGTCAAATATTCCGAATTTTTATCGCAAACCCAAGCTTGCCAATCTTCTCTCCGCTCACTGCAATCCACATTAGCAGGATAGTCACAGAAGAATCCTATTGAACTGAACAAAGTTCCAGGCGGACATTTAAAACTATGAGATATGCCGTTAGCACAAACTTCATATGATTGACAATCCTCATTTGGAGTGTATTTTCCATTGACTTCACATTTCTTAACGCTTGAATTGATCCCATCTCTTTTCTTAATTAAATGCGTTTCTTCATTATAAATTTCCCTTTTCACTCTTTTGCCTTGGCAGTTGACGTTATGCGGCCAATCGCAGTTGGAATTTGATGGATTGAAAAGAGTTCCAGGGCCGCATTGTTTTATGAACTTCCGAGTTCCATCACATTGAATGAAATGAGAACAAGAATCGGGTGAAGGGTAAATTCCTGATTTGTCGCATCTGAAGTCATTGGCCGAATTACCAGAAGACGAGCGAGCTCTTTGATTGATTATCATTGAGCGATCTGGAGCTTTTGTTGGTGGTTGTGTAATAATTGGTGGAGCAGTTAATCTAAATGTCGTTGGTACTGAAAAAGTAGTTGGAATTAATTTGGTTGTTGGGATTTTTATTGTTTCAAAAGTAAATATAACAGATGATGTTTTGGGAGTCGTAGTTGTAGCCGAAGTTGCTCTTGTTTTTGGAATTTGAACAATTCGTTCTTTGAGTTCACTCGATTGTGGCTCATTGTCTTTTTCTTTGGAGCTTATTGGACTTAGAACCAATTCATTTTCATTTTCCGAAACTTAATGTAGGTATCATAAAAAATTATTAGAGATTAAACAATGATCAAAAGAATTGGATGTTTTTATGTATAAATTCAAATATTATCATTATGTATTTATTTATATAAATAATAAAGACCTACCAGAAAAACGAGGAATATTAGTAACTGAAGAACTTGATCTTCGCGTTCCAAGGAGTTCAGTTTTGTTATAGACTTTCCCTATACTTTTAAGGCGTGGAACATTCCAACTTTCTGCATATTCAAGAGTCGAAAATGCAATGATTATTGCTAAGATTTTCATTATTAACCGTTTTCTCTCGGATTCTGCATTCATTTTACTAGTAATTTTAACTTTACAATTTTATCAAGACTTAAATATGAAAAAATCGTCAACAGTTCAACTAAGAGTAGCTTGAATAATAAGAATGAAATGCAGAACTTTTTGCATAATAAATTGTAAACGTCTCTCAATGCTATGTTATTGATATTACGTGTGAACTTGCCAAGAGAAGAGGATTTAAGAGGAAGCTTGTGGTGATTGATTAAATACCACAATTGTGCAAAAAATTAAGAACCAGATGAAGCGAGAAACCTATAGCTGTGCGAAATGAGAACAGAGGAAATAGATAAGCTTTGCTAAAAAAAACAAATTAGCCACAACAAAGATAAGTTTATATAAAGCTCATTGAAATAAAATTGTCACTTTATGAATTTATAAAAATGAAATTGATATTTTGAGTTAAATATTAAAAAATTATTAACCAAAGCCATGGTACGTATAAGATTTTATTTTCAAATAGACATTTTGCAATTGAAAATACTTTACTTGACAAGGTCACGAGTCCATTATGCAAGATAATGATAATGAATAAATAATTTGACAAAAAATTTGTAGTTGTATTGATATAAAGAAATACAATCATGGGAAATATCTATCTAAATAACAACAATAATTTACATAAAGTCGAAGTAAATTGAAAAGATGACCATATTTTAAAAGATATTCCGGCAGAGTGGACATTCCGATTTGTTGCTCGTATTAAACCATTTGTACTACAATATAAAGTTAGATAAAAAATTAGTTAAAATAACATTAAAACAAGAAAAAAGTTTTGTTATTTCCTTTAAGTACCTAATTATAAATTTTTAATTGTAAATAAGAAGAATGTCCCATATCTTACCAAACAAGCAGCGTGGAATTTCTTTTTGCAAATCTTACAGGCGATTTTCGGTAATTGCTTCGTCACATGATGAAGTACAAAGAAGCAAATGGCACATTCATCCACATCTTTGTAAACTCCATCAAGGTTCTCCTTCCAGAGTTTCAATCCAGCAGCGAGTGAATGGGAGCGAGCGTTTAGCAAGTGACTGATCCTTGCATGTAGCTTTTTGTCGCTTATCTTCACCGTCACTGGCCCGAGTGGATGATTCAATGGGAGGGAAATGGTGAGAGTGACGCTCGTCTCTTCAATCTTGTATCGTGCCACGAGTTCATTACAACCTGGATGACTTTGAACCTAATAATAAAAAAGTAGAATAAAATAGGTATTAATTTGATTTTAATTCTTCTAATTTGTATTATGGGAATAAAACCTTTTATTTTCATCTTGATGCTGTTTTATTTTATAAATTGAATTTATTAAGATAAACTTACAGTCACATTGTCTGCTTCATTCCAAGAAACTTTCCCAAGTTCTTCGGTCGCTAGTCGAGCTGAGAGGTAACGAATGACGAATTTTTCTACGGCCACTTTATCTTTTGGGCGAGCCAATTGAGTATTCCACCACCAACGGACAACATAAGGGAGAACTCTTAAAGTCCGAAGCAAAACTGCGAAAGTCAAATGGCCCAAGGATGGAACTTCAGAAGGAACAATGGAGAGTTCAGAGTCAAAATAATTCTTCGGGTCATTGTCAAAATATGGAAGGAGGATGAAAATTAATTTTCCAAGAAGAGTCGGGATCAAATGTTCTTCTCTATGGATAAAAAATATATTAATTAACTTAAGATGAAATTAAAATTCATTCATAATTATTTAAAATAAAATATATTTGAACATAAAATTAAAATTATATTATGTAGTTTGAGAGAAGAGAAGATATCATTTTGGGTTTTTCTTACTTTACAAATGAAGCAAATTCATTCGATGATTGAACAGTTAATAAAGCATCCCAAGCGAGTAAATAAGTAATCCAAATTTCTTTGTTATCTTCAACACTTCCTTCAAGGTTCTCGAGCTTATTTGTGTATTCTCGTAAAAGCTCGTGCATCTCGAACGGAATGAGCGGCAAATCCTCTTCGTCGTTCCCTGAACTCGCTTTGGATTTCATCTTCTTTAAAACCTTGTATGCTGCGAGTTTAAAGTAAATTTCGCTTCTTTTCCTAAGCGTGTTCGTAAAGGCCGTTGCGATCTTTACAGGCAGCGGCTCAATAAAAGAAAGTGTCGGTGAAGGAATCATAGCCAAAACTTGGCAAATGGCTTCGCTGCATCTTCCAGCATGGAAATTGGGTTTCATTTGGGCCAATTGATCATAAAGAGCGTAAATGGACTGATACATTGGTACAGAATGAAATTCAACAAATTCCACCGTGAATTCAGGGCATTTTGAACTTCGAACAATTTTGTTAATTAAACTCGCAGCCTTGCCCAATTCCAAGATCCATAAAAGCTGAGAATTGTATAGCTTAATCACTGCATTATTCACAACTGGCCCGTCGTCTTTCTCTGGTGTGATGTTGTAAAAATACTTAGTTTTCAAAAGCCATCCGGAAATCCAACAAGCGGCTATTGAAGGGAATTCTAAATCAGGTACTTGTGTCATTTCAGCGAAAATCCTCAAGACTTCGGTCGTAAGCTGAAGAATCCCAAACATGGAAATCTTCTGAGCCCAAGGAATATCCTTGTAGAGTTGATTGAATCCAAAAGTCTCAGCACTCTGATCCAACGTTACGCCTCCTTCCCTCTCAGCTCTTAGATATTTAATGATTTTACTCAAATTCTCAATGGCTTGAGTTGAAGGCCCTTCGAATTTTGTCCTTAGCATGTACGTGAAGATCTTTCGAGCATAAAGAATGAATCTTTCATCTGACACGCGAACTTCTTCAAATAGTAAAAATTCATCAGGCACGGGCGGAAGGTCAAGATCCAATTTTTTACATGTGGTTAAGTAAATGTCCATTGGGACTCTGGTTGACCAAATCCCATCGTTTGAATCTAAAAACTTTTCTTCGAGCTTTTCTCCAAACTCTTTCATTTTCCTTTCTTTGGCCAATTGCTCCACAAGATTGGGGAAAATTGAGGAGAGTTCCTCATGAATGGAACTAAAGAGGGTTTTTGTATAATGCGATGATTCGTATCTTGACCAAATATCACACATTGACAAGATATACAAGGCATTCGCAGTTGGAACAAAAATGGAAAAGTCTTTTTCTTCTAATTTCGCTTCTAAAAGCCAAAGAGCAATTTTGGAGTCAAAGACGCTTTTAATTAAATGCGAGGAAGTGAATAAATAACTAAAGTCCATTGGACTTTCAGAGCTCACAATGGAAGAGTTGAAGGCAACGTTTAGGAAAACAATGAAATTTGGTATTTTGGAATTTTCCATGCTCCAATCTGGAATTTGGATTTGATCATCTAATGTGAAAAACTCGGGATCTTCCGTAATGAATTCTTTTGCAGCTTGAGCCAATTTATCAATTTTTCTCACTTCATTGCAAGAGTCGAGGAACGAGAGGAGAATTTTGTAAAGATGAACTCTTGGAACGATCTTCTTTTCTATGATGAAACCAGACAGAAGACTCAAACTCTCGTTCTCACAATTCTCATCTTCATCTCCTTCAGATTTAAAAGAGTGATGCAGGAGAATTTGAACATGAGTGTTCCATAAGTGATCCAATAATGGGAGAAAATGAAATCCTTGAAATTTCACTTGGCCTTTGTATTCCTCTTCGACTAAGACGCCGTAAACGATGTTTGCCACTTTGTTCAAGTAGCTCAAATTCTCTTTAGTGGCCAATTGAGCGAGTTTTGCTAAGAAGGACTCAATCGTAGCTTCGGAGAACAAATACCCATGGGATAAGACAAATCGAAACACTTGTGGATTTTCCAATTCTTCATTTAATTTCAATACGAATTTTTCATTTTTGCTCCATTTTTGAATAATTTGAACGTTGAGGGCGAAAGATTGCTCTTTAAGGAACTGAGGGAAATTTGTTGGAGTTAAGTAAAAGGACTCAAAGGTGTTGGACAAATTCTCATAGTAAGATGAATTGGATGGGAAGGTTTTGATTAAGTCGAGTGAAATGATCAAATAAGAATTTTTCAATTCTTCTGCTTCTTCAAACGCAGATGAGTTTGTCAGCTTTTGAATGGTTGAAGTCATCCAGTCATTGACGTTGGCTGAAGATTTGAAAATGTCTTTGTAAAATTCTTCTGATGCGAATTCTCTCGAGAGAATTCCCAAACAAGGAAGTGCATTGAACTCTTCGAAGGCCCATTGAGACAAGGAAAGCAAAAATTCTTTTTTGATGTCTCCCAGATTGTCGTAGCTCGTTTTTCCGATTGAACCTGGCAATTTCTCTTCATCGGGCGACGAAGAGAACTTGACGCTCTTCCGACGCTTCGCTTGACTTTGACAAATTGCTGAAATGAAATGCCCAAAATTCTTCGAATAAAACCCATTTTTTTGAATTTTATTTTTCTTGCGTTTGGCCTTGCTGGAAGCTTTTTTCTCAAATCCTTCACCGTCCCCTTGATTCAATTCGGAAACTTCTTCGTTCGGCTCATCTTCAATCTTGGTTTTATCATTGGCAAAATTGATGACATGTTGAGCGAAATTTTTGTAAAAGGACTCGTGTTTCACCAATGTTCCGATTTTCCCTCCGAATTCTTTCACACTTTGACCTCCGCTCTTCATGAGGGCATTGAAAAAGGGAAATAAATCTAAACTCAGAATTTCTCCAGTGTTCTCATTTTGACTTGCGAAAAATGCAAACACTTCTATGTAAGTTGTTAAAATGGCATTTTGTTCTTTGAAGCTTCGCTCGTTCCAATATCCCTTTTCAATCGCTTGTAAAATCCCTTTGACGAACTTTTCATCAATTCCAATTTTGGCAATCATGGGGAGAACTGCAGGGGCCAATGAAGTAGCCATTCCAAAAAACCCTTTACGACAACATTGAAGGAGATGAGATTTTGCCAGTTCATTTTTTCCCCAAATCCCATCAATGGTACAAACGATTATGACATTCCACAAACTATTAAGTCCGTCAACTCCTTCAATTTTCAGTGAATGTTCAATAACTCGATTCAACTCATTCGAAATCCCGGGCAAATTCACACACAATTCTTTCTTTTGTTGGACTAAACAGGATATTAAGTCATAAAAGCTCCGTCGGATGAGAATATTCTCATGAGCCCCAAGTTTCCAAAATCGTTGATTTTCGAGGATTTCTATCAAGAATTCATCAGAGGGGATTTGCAATTCAAGAAGTTTCTTTAATGCTAAAAGAGCCGAGTAAGTCATGCGGAGATCGTAAGGCTCAGCTGAGTCTCCTGAAGAATCCTTATTTTTGGAAGTCGTCGTGGTTATGATGAAACCTCTGATAGTTCCAACAAGATCATCATGACAGAAGAGCAGTGCGTCCTTTTGCTTTTGCTCAGTTGTAAAGATGGAAATGAAGGCAGCAGTAGCGGCAGATGCACAAGGAGCAAATATGTCAAATTGAGATAGAAACCATGTTGGAGCTAAGAGCTTGAGTTGCAAGGCCAAGTTCCGTCCTACACGATTTCCAAGTTGAGCCAAAATTGTATGAGAGAGTTCGCGAACTTTACGAGAATTGTCAGAAGCAATTTTAGAATATACTCGAGGCCAATAAGGAAGAAGATCATTTGATGTTGAACTTGATGAACTTGTTGCAGGTTCTTCAGCTGTGATAATTTCGAGCAATTCCGCCAAAGCCTATTATAAGGAAAATTCTTATCATTTAAAATATTTAATGATAAATAGATCACTTTGATTTTGTCTTTGAAATGCTTATGAGAGTGCTATTCGATTTTTGTATATATTTTACTTTGATCTTGGTTGTTGAGTCTTTCTTGGAGAGTTTTCTAATAATGAATTTAACATCGGGAGAAAGTGGAGAGTCCGGTCCTTCGGGATCAAGAATTGATGTAGAGAATCCACCAGAAAATCCACCATCTTGACTTTTAAATAAAATATCTGCAGTTCTTCCTGAGCTTGACGGCTACAATAAAATTTTATTCATTATATAATGTAATATATAATGTAATTTATAATATAATAATAATTAATGTATATGTTCCTATAAGTTAGTGATAATGTATAAATAAAGATTAATTGAAGCGTAAACTTTTGCTACCTTCAGATTTCCTTTAGTTCGATTTTTATCTTTTCCCATTTTAAATGCGAAGCACAAGTATTAAAGTTTGGTTATGTTATATTTATATTATTAAAATTTGTAAGATATCAACAATTGTAATTAACAAGTTATTTTTCAAAATGATTAAAGATAACTATATTTATGTTTCGACCATATTTTAATTTCTGAAATAAAAGCACTTCTTTTTCATTAGCCGAAGTTTTTCGCGGTTGAGGCGTTGAATTCTGAGCACTGGTTTGTCTGTAATAGTATATTATAAGACATGTAAGTACAGATCGCCTGGTCCAAAGCCAGATCGTCAAGTCTTCAGTACTTGTACCCATTTTTCTGTCATAGATTCTAGTCCAGCATTAGTTTTCACTTTACTTTAGATTGTATTATAAAATAAAAAAATTATATTTTTAAAATGATAATTATACTCATTTCATTACAATACAAGCCTGAATTATAATATATGAAAACTTTTGTTATGAAACTTTGGGCTTATAGACCTAAAGTTTGATTATAGCTAGTGAAAATTGGGTTTCAAATAAGCTTGCATTACAATGAATAATAAAAGTATATAGGGTGTCACATTAAAGTTTTTTGTTATTTCACTATATAAAAAGTTTCATATTTCCCAAAATGACAAGCAAAATATCTTCAATTCAAACTGCCATATTATTTATGTCAGTAGTATCAAATGCTTAAAAAATGAGACATTTAATTCCTGAAAGATTTTGAAAAAGTCGAATTTATTGACTGCCTAGTTATTTTCCCTGATCATTTTCGCGAAGATCCTCCTAATTTACTAGCCAAGTGAGCTAATTTAATTCAGCTTTACCTCAATATAACCAGTAATGATCTGTGCTATAACTTATAATATGTAGTGTATGGAAATGAGAATGATTAATGTTAAGTTAAAGCTTTTTATTTCTATTTAATTATAATAGTATTATTTAAAGTTGAATTTTTAATTTTCACTTAATATAACTAATGAATGGATACAGAATTCTGAATTCAACAATGAGCTTGAAACTAAATATAAATGAAATGAACAATTTGAATACGAGACTGAATCAATAGCTCCTCCTGAGAATGAAATTAAGTATTTAAATTCTGAACAAGATTCTAAATTTACAAATTCTTCTCTTTGTAATAGTAGTAATGAAATGAAAAAGCGAAAAAGTAAGAAAAAGAAATCATATAGATTCGAAACTGACATTAAGAACAAACTAAATAATGTTGATAATAGAAAGAATGGAGGTCGTAAACTTAGAAAAGTTCATACTTGTAAAAAATGTGAAATTAAGTTCAAAAAGAAGAAAGCATTAAAATTGCACCTAACATTGTCGCATAATGGTATAAGTCAAAAAGCCAAACCAGCTAAAGTTCGAGAAGAAAAGACTCGAATAGGTAGTAATGGCGTTTATAAGAACTCGTAAAAGATCTGTGAAGCCATCAAAGAATCTTAAGAATAATAATAGCATTTCAAAAAATAATATTTATTTATATAAATTAAGAATAGTTTAACCAAATATTTAACGTTAGAGTAATTATATAGCGAAAATACTTTATTGTAGACGCCATCCACTACACGTAAATACACGTACATAAATGCTTTATACCTAATATAATAGTATTATAAAACCGTATTATATAATTTTAATTAACAGTTACTCAATAATGTGGTTTTATGATCAAGGAAAATTTAGTGCTAATTCTACTAACACAAAATTAAAAATCACAGGAACTTAACACTATTATTATTTAAACACTTCCTTTGTTCATTAAATGTTTATTGGTGGGGATAATTGAGATATTCTTATTTTGATCAGGGGGTATAGAAGAGTTGGATTCGGAGCGGGAAGGGTGAGCGAACCCCCCGAATGTCATCGGCCACTCCCTCAACGCCGCTTTAAAACCCCGAAAATCTGAAAGCGATCATGGGGGTTGACACTACCATTGTTGACCCGCCGCTTCGTCCTCCTGTAGATGCAGATGGGATTTGTCAGGTACTGACTATCATCAATAAGTCATTTAATAATCACGTTCAAAAATTGTCAAACTAAGCTTTATTGATTAAAAACAACAATAACATCCCTTAAAACTTAAATCTTTAAGTTGAGTATATAAGCAAGTTCATTGAATTTGGAAATTAATTGGTAATTAATCATTTCAGGAATACAATGGAACAGTTTGTCGCGATTGGATTGGAAAACGACGAATTTATGTCCATTCTCTCCCTTCTCAACAGAAGTTTGAGGGAAAACTCGTCGAGGCCCTCAAAGTCATTAAGCATTCACAGTAAGTTACAATTAACAAAAAATATTAATTTTCTTTATAGTAAATTGAATTTCATTAACGTGAGGTTAAACAATATAAAGAGAAATTGCGGAGAGATGTGTGGAATTTGCGGTTCCAATGCTTTGCTACTCTTCTTTTCCTTTGTGTCCTGATGAAGAAGAAGGCGATTTTGTCGTTCCTCGAAGACTTTGTCGAGAGGAATGTGAATTGCTCGAACATGATCTTTGCCGGTATGTTCAATAAAGTTAGAAATCTTTAATTGACAATTCGGTATCTCTGTATAAATTGACATTTATATTTGTTTAAAGCGAGGAATATGCATTGGCGAAGCGACATCCATTAATTGGCCAAACTCTTCCAATCCCCGTCTGCTCACAACTTCCTCCAATTGGATCCAAGGAATCTTCAACTTGCACTCGTCTTGGTCTTCCACATCTTGCTCCGATTGTTGAAGAATCTCACCAATGCTTTGACACGCTTGATCCGAAGGGAGAACATTATCGGTAAATTAAAAAAAAGAAAATTGTTATTTAATTGTTAGTTTTATCCATTCAATGTCTCAACATTTAATTGTACCTTTTAGTGGAACTGCAGATGAAACTGAAAAGGGAGAAGTAAGTTTAATTTAACTAAAATTATTCTTGAAGTTTTTGATTAATTCTGTTTAGTAAAATATCATGATCGTTAACAGCCATGTAGGCCTTGGAGTCATCAAATCAACTTTAAATCATCTGCTTATCCCGAACTCATGGGAGGCCATTCTTTTTGTCGAAATCCCGGTGGAATTGAACCGAAGCCTTGGTGTTTCTCTGACTCGGACACTTTTACAAAGGAGCCTTGCAACATTCCTCCTTGTGGAATTTTCGCTTTTGGTAATTCAGTTTTTTGATATTATTTAAAAGAATTTTCAAATACAAAATTAATCTCATTAACTCATTGAATTTGATTATTTACAGAAAATAAAATATGGCTCTTTGCTAGTGGTGGGGTTGGTATGTTAGCCATCATGTTTCTCTTCCTCTTTTGCTTATGTTGCTGTCGAAAAACCATATGTTGTGGAAAGAAAAAACGACGAGAAGTCGTTGAAATGAATTCACTCATCAGGAAAGAGAAAAATATTCCTGAGGTTCCAGTTCAGAACATCAAGTTTCTTTCTGAACTAGGGGAAGGTAAATGCAATTCCACCCCAAAATCTTTTATTGTAATTATGTATATAATTCACACAGTGTTCATTTATTTTCGATTTAGGCGCATTTGGCAAAGTGTGGAAGGGAGAAGTCGCTCTTTCAAATAACTATGTCATTGTGGCGATCAAAACTCTCAAGGATGGCGCAACACAAAAGACAAGTAATTTTTTATTACTAAATATAGTAAAATTGATCTTTTAAAATTAGTTTTATAATAATGGTATATTTTTATTTTGAATGATTTTCTAGAGAGTGAGTTTTTCCATGAAGCTGAACTCATGGTAGAACTGAATCATCCCAACATTGTTTGTCTACTTGGAATCGTGTCGAAGGATCCTCCAGCTATGGTTTTTGAGTATATGCCTGGAGGAGATTTGCATGATTTTCTTATTCGAATGTCTCCAAGAAATGGACAAGAGTTCCTTTCAACACAGCAACTCTTTTTTATTGGATGTCAAGTCGCAGCAGGTAAATTTAAGAAACAAAACAATATTTTTAATTAACTGTTTAAAACTTTATAAACCTTTCATTTATATTGTTTTGTTAAATAAAACTTTATTTTATGGGAAAGTGGGATTGCTATTTTACAATCGAATTAAAATATTTTATAGGGATGGAATATCTCTCAGCTCATCATTACATTCACAGAGATTTGGCAGCGAGAAATTGTCTTGTTGGAGAACAATTGACTGTCAAGGTTGAAATTATCTAAATCTTTAATAAAAATGATTAAAACGGTTAAATCAATGAAATAATTCAACGAAATGTTGTTTACAGATCTCAGATTTTGGACTTAGCAGAGACGTGTACTCGTGCGACTATTACAGAGTGGAGTCCAAAAGTCTCCTTCCAGGTAGATGGAAATTGTATTTTATTAATTTATAATTTAGAAATCATTTTAATTCTAAAGTTTTGATTGTTATTCCTTTAAAATAATCATTTTTTCTAATTTTAATAGTACGTTGGATGGCTCCAGAATCTTTACTTTTTGGAAAATTTTCAACCGATTCTGACGTTTGGGCTTTTGGTGTTCTTCTTTGGGAAATCTTTTCTTATGGTCTTCAGCCATATTATGGTATATTGTTATTTTAATCATAGTTTATTAAAAGCATACCTGTTTGATTTAAAACATAAATAAATGTTTATTATTTTATTTTTTTCATTATTCTTTTTTTAATTAATAGGCCATCCTAATAACGCTGTTGTGGATTTGATTCGATCTCGACAACTTCTTCCTACTCCTGAGGTATTTTCTATAATTTATGTCTTAAAAATATATAATATATATTCACAACAAAATTCAACGAAAGGATTAAACCAGGTTAAACTTGAATTATAAACTTTTAATTTCTTTAGTGTTCTCCGCCTGCAGCTTATGCTCTTATGCTCTCATGTTGGAACCATATACCAAATAAACGGTAATATTTGAAAAGTCGCTCATGCGCTATGTTAAATATATTTTCTTTATAATTATTTATGATTTGTAATATTTTATATTAAGCTTTATATTTGATTCTTTATTATTAGACCGAATTTCACGGAACTTCATATGACACTTCGTAACTGGCTTGGAGCAGCGAGTCTCAAAGGCGTTAATAGCCAATCTCTCGTTTCTGTAGCCTCGATGACCAATTCCACAAATGCGTCTTGGTCGCCTCACCACGTTGTCTGCCCACCAAATTGTCCTTCTCTTCACAGGAACAAACAAGGGAACTACTCACCTGCGAACTCACTCAAGAAACACCAAAATATATTCTAGTATAACTTAAATCACTCATTAAATTTTGTAGCCTCTCTTAATGAATTAATTACTGTTGTGTGTAATGACATGGAACTTTTTTTGTGTTCATCTTCAATTTTTCCGACTCTGATTCTTTAATTATGTTTCTTATTTAAGATATATTTACCGTATTGCCCCGATAGATACCCGGGACCCCAAAGTTATCCGTTCCTAAAGGTGTCCGGGGATCAGGCTTAAGAATTTAAAAGATATCCGGGTACCAATTGATGCCCGGGTCTAATCTATGATTAATTATATATGCGCCTTTTATACATCAAAATGCGCTTATTCTTTCATTTTCTTTTAACTTCCAGTTTAATTTCTATTTAAAATGCCAAAAAGACAATTTAATATACCCTTTAAACTTATAGTTTTAAAATAAACTGAAATTCATAGTGAAGAAAATATGAAAAGTACTTTGACGTTAATATTTATTTAAACATGTCCCGAAAGTTACCCGGACTCAAAACATGTCCGGGGGTCGGGGTGAAATAATTTAAAGATATCCTGGGACATCTTTCGGGGCAATACGGTATGTTAAATACGTTTTATATAATTAGTCTGTAAATAAGTGGGAAATTGGGCATTTAAAACTGTCTTTATTCAGTAAATAAAAATCTTAATTAAGTATTTGTTCTTATAACTGTTCAGACAATTGTTTAATATCGAACAATCTTAGAGATATATGTATCACTCATTTACTCTATAAAGTTAAATAGATTACTGAGTTTGATCAATTTAAAGCTTTCTTTGAATCAATTAAGAAGAGTAATTAAGCAAAAGCCTAAAACATTAATCTGATTATTGATAATAGATAATCGTAAATAAGTACAACATAGCATTCAATAAATATTCCTTACAATTATGTATGCTATTATAATATTTTAGATATTTATACAATTTCTAAAATTCTCTTAATAAAAATAGGGAAAATGATATTGAATGTGTTGTGTAAACTAGTTTTAATTATAAAGAAATTAAAACTATGTGTAGGATAGGATGCATACAAAGAATACATCTATAGACTTAAAATACATTGTCAAACATGTTAAGTGATTTGTAAACTGCTTACTGATCTGATTTATACTCTAGTGTTAGATGATTTTGTAATTTTCCTAATACTTTATACGTGCAATTTTGAATAAAGCAATTCATCTCAATAAAATAAAAGTTTTGTTATTTATATTATATTAAATATAAACTTTTTCTGCGTTGATCACGCTCACGTTGGTCTAGCTCTCACCTAAATCACAAATAAAAATATCTCATTCATATTACATTAATTATATTGTTTTTGACTTTGAACACTCCCTTATTATTATTTCAATATACCTCAAAATTATTGGATTTTCCAATATAAGGCATTGGTGCATTTTCACCACCAGTCCAATAATAACCAAATTGGCGAACTCTGTAAGTTCCAGGTTCGGCGTCCTTTGGCATTTCCCATTTAACTCGCATTTCACTCATTCCTTCTGGTGCTCGAACCCAGTCAAATCTTTTAATAATTAATAACAATATTTAAGTCCAAACTCATAAACTATAAAGAAAGACACATTAACTTTTAAAAATAAATAGTATGATTATTTAAATATTTTTATAATTTATGAATGACGAATTTCTATTTCAAACTCAATATTTTTTAAATAGTATAATTTATAGTTAATAAATGAATAAATAATTTACATCGTATCAAAATCTCCATCAGTTCTCACAACATCCCATTTTCCATTTCCATTTTCTCTTTCAAAAGTGAAGTAAGTTCCTCCACGCATTGGATCATGTTTTGGATTCCCAGCTCGAAATTCAGCCGTGATGGTTTCTCCAACTAAAGCGATGGGATAAGGCTGTCGAATGCAGTCACCGTATTTCATCGTTCCACTTGGAGCCACATCTGGTCTTATTGGAGATGGTGGAGGTTGCAAGTCCATGAGATTCGGTGGTAGAGGACCTTCAGGAATCTCTTCTTCCTGATCAAATATTGAATGAATTTTATGACGTTAGTTTAAAATTGACATTCCAATTGACATTTGTTATATTTAAATAACTTGGAATTGTAATGCTTTATTATATTTAAACCTGAACAAGCATTGAAACGAGATTTGAGTATTGATCCAGATAAGCGTTCAAAGTCCATTTGCCATGGAGCGTGGATCCTCCTTCATACTCTTGAGCATCATATTCTTCCGGGGTGGTGATATAATGAGCATAATCATTACTCAAACCGGCTACAATAATTTTTGGTTCGCTCTCGGGATCAACTGCTTTGATGGCTGCTATCATTGCTTTTCTTAATCTTCTTCCTGACATTGTGGTAAATTCACCAGGAACGGCCGCAATGTAAAAATCTCCAATTCGGAACACTTGGGTCTCAACAACTGCCGGTGACCAATCATATGGATTAAAATTCTCGCCGACAGCGAAAAAGATTTTCTTTGGTCTGAAATTAATTTTAAGCTTGTCAATTAACCAAGCATATTTATAGTGGTGATGCGACATTATTTAATAGATACTGGGTATTAAACGACTATCTGTATTTATACTCAAGGTAAGGCAACGCTCACAATCTCAATTTATACCAAAGATAAAAATGTGCTAGTGATAATTAGAGTAATACTCTTGACATGCAGCCAATTCTTCACTTGGTTTCATGTCTGCCCAAACAGCATCTCTCAGCGCATCCATTTGTTCAGAATATTCAAATCCAGCAAAACTGTATCCTAAAGCTGCTTTACATGTGTGAACAGTTATATCATCTCCATTTTCATCTTTCACAACGACCTGCATTAAATTGAATGTTAATTATGTACGCTGTTTCGAAGAACGTTGGCTAAAGAAATACATTTTTTAAATTTACCTCGACATTAGTCATATTGATGTATTGATGAGCTCGTTGGAGTTTTCCTGTCAACTTGACTCCTTTATCGTTAAAGAGTTCAAGGGCTCTTTCGAACTGCCGTCTTCCCACAATTTTAAGATTTCTTTCGAGTAGGCTGTTTTCTGGACAATTCTCAGCTCCAACTTCCGCTTCGCAATCGTAATCATTGATACTTGGGGTAACATCTCCTAAATTGGCTGATGCAAATGCAGCAACGAAATTGCTTTTCCCAGGTCTCGCACTTTGGTCCATTTCTTGCTCGAAGAATAAACTCGCAGCACCTTTGTTGTCCGGACTTACAAACATCATGCCTATACCTGAGACGGAAATTGGATGAACGGCGAACCAATTGAGACAACCAATTGGAGTTCCATCGAGAGTTTCAAATCTTAAAACTGTCATTTCCTTATCCACGGTATTGTCGTACCTTTAATTAAGCATAATATTCATTTAAGTGAATTCAGTAAATTATTAATTACTATTTTATTTGTTTATCTTTAATATTTAATCGATTATTGTTTTACAAATTGTTAATTATTGTTTTATTTATTTAAGCTATATTGTAAATTACTCATCGCGTTCTTCTTTGGGATTTTTTAAGTATACCTCTCCTCTTCGATTCCCGCTAGTATTTTCCAAATCTCCTTTGTTCATGTAAACATGTCCTGGCGTAAGACTTTTATAAGCCTTTTCAATACTCTCTACTATTCCTTCAGTAATAGCTTTGAAGTTTTTCGGGCTGAATCCAGCACTGGCAAAACCAAATGTTCTATATTGCATAAATCCGGATGGTCCAGTATGCGTGTGAGTGACGCTAAGAACAATGTTATCTGCCGAGAAAACATCACCGTGTCTTTCTCTCAAGATTTTCACAACCTGAAATATTGTAACTTATAAGTAAAATTATAATCATCATTTACATCAATAATTATTTAATTGATTTATGAACTTTCTTTTTACTTCAAACTTAATATTTTGGTCCATTAATCCCATGTCTAGTGAGACGAAAACGAAACTTTCTAATGAAGTTATGGATTGCACCATAAATGCTCTTGCATAAAGTCTCGTGTGAATCCCTATGAGGGGCAATGAAGGAAAATAGCCCATCTATTTGTAATATTAAATTTTTTAAACTTCATTAATCGACTTAACAGAATTTAAAATTGATGTTAAATTAAATTATTACAGTCCCAAGCTCTGTTGGTGGACCAGTCACATCTCCAATTCCAACTCCGATTTTATAAAGTCCATCCACATCTTCACGCCCTGAGAAGCTCCTCGAGTCAACTTGATATGAAGAAATCAATAAAATGCCCAATAAGAATATTGATTTCATTTTATAAAACTAATATGTGGCAAAATGAATTCAATTTTTATTCTTAAAAGTTAATGCATATAATCCACAGAAGAAAAATGAATATTTAATGGTAGAAAATAAAAACTTGACTGAAGAGCCTTAATGATATGATTAAAAATTATTTTTACTGCTTAAATTAACATTGATGGTGATTCGATCTGTTGTCAGTTATCATTTATCATTGTAATAAAATTCAATTTATGTACTTTGTCAATGTGAAGTAGAATGTCAATTAATATCTCATTGATACATTATCTTATTAAAGAGTATGTGAGGTACATTTCGTAAATAGGAAATACATAAAGTATGTTGTCGTAAATTGATATTGATTGCTTAATTAATGCTAAATTTCATAAATGGAATATCTTTAAATGTGGGTATTTATTAAAAATATATAGGGTAAATAATCGAACAATTCAATTAATCATAGATTATTATGATAATTAATGAATAATTGACATTGAAAATTGAAACAATATTTGACATATTGACGTTTGCAAACAACAAATATTTGAATGTTTAATATTGAATATTTAAGTAGATAATATTTCATTATGAACATTAAATAATATAATATAATTATAGCATTATAATTAATATAATAAAATATGCAAATCTTCGTACATTTTATCCAAACTTTACTTCAGTTTATAAATAAGGGATTGTATTATAAATTGTTGTCAAGAATAAAATAGAATTTTATTTTGATAATGAGTGGTCGGCTAAAAATGATCATGAGTACTAAGTGAGTTTGATAGTACGTGAGTCATATGCTCATATGCATAACTCAAGACATAAAACTCAATGATCATTCTAAATGTCAAGATCTCATGACCAACTAATCTATGAATTGAATTGAATTGAATTGGATTGGATTTCTGTAAATAAGTGAGTAGAAAACATTGAAACAATTGGCCCAATATTAACCCATCATTTGAAATTATTATAATAATTGACTTGAAATATCAAGAATCAAGCAATTGTATTATAAAGGGCATTCTATGAAATTGATAAGCTCTACTCATTGAAGTCATTAGCATTTTCAAGATATGATGTTTCAAAATATGAAAAACGAAAATACTGGAACAAAAAGCGTCGGCTAAACTTACGTTTACGGGCGCCACCCTCCAAGGACATTTTTTATATGTTTTATTACTAAACCGATAGTGGAGATCACGAATCTGAGGATTATTAGCAATGCAAAATTATAATTAATGAGATACAGTTAGTTAATTCGTTAAATTCTCCTATCACTTCAATTGGTTTTGTGAGAAACGAATGTTTCTCACGTTTTTTCTTCTCTCCTAGCTCCTGTCAGTTTATTCATTGTCAATTTATTATTAAATTGCTATACTTCTATTAGGTTAGGTTAGGTTAGCTTTGGATTAATTATAATTCTGCATTACTAATAACCATCAGATTCGTGATCTCCACTATCGATTTAGTAAGAAAACATTCCAAAAGTGTCCTTGGCGGGTGGCGCTAGTAAAGGACACCTTTTTTATTATTCCAAATTATTCCAAAACGTTTACAGCCAGAAATCTTTAATGACTCGAACCAAAAGTGAAGTCAACCCTAATCCCAGTCAATTCTTCACACTCGACTTTGAAGATCCAAATGCATCTGAATCAGGAGATGAAAAGCAATCAAATAAACGGTCTTGGAAGATAAAGATAAATGAAGAATCCAGTGGGAGCAATAATGCTCTTTGCTATGTTGTTAGTATGGGTGGTTACATTTTCTGTACGAGCTCTGGCATCATCATTCTCATCGTTTACCTCATAGTGTGAGCAGGGGAAAAGAAAAAGGATTAAACTAAGGAAAGAGTCATTTCCTTTAAGATTCATTTAAGTCTTCATATGAAGGAATCCCTTGACAGGAAAAAGAGAAATTCATTCAAAAATTTGAAGACACCCGAGGTTGGGACACGTGGAGCGAAGGCGGAGGAAAAGTGAATAGAAAAAAAAATTGAAGTTCGCTGGAAATTTCCTCATCCGATTGCACAACAGTTGACAAAGGTCAAATTGATGATGGGTTTTATAACTATTGCGCTCGAGCGTCAAGAGAGAAATATGAGTGCAAACGCTTGGAAATTGAGAAGGTGAGCAAAGAAGATGAGAGGAAACAAGTTTGGGTCAAAGAGAATTTAATCAGAATGACTAAGAATTTATATTCCCAATCATAACATAATTTATTAAGATTTTAACAATAATATTGTAATAAATCCAATAAATAATAGAACAATGCTAATTTGATTTTGTGATTAAATATTGAATTTATTATTCTTTTCATGACAAGTTAATTTGCGTACAGAGTTAAATTAACAACCATATGTGATTATAATATTGAAATTATATAAATGTAGCCCATACATACAATGGTTGTAGTTGACAATTAGTAGACACTTTTAAATTTATGTACATATACAATGATGCAATAAGCGACAAGGACAACGAGGAAAGGAATGAGAATTAGGAGGAAACAGGAATTTTGTGTGTGTGACTCAATGATCCATTCGGATGTGGAAGGATTCGACTCGGACTACTTTTTCTAGAAGAAAAAGAGGAAAACAAAAAAATAAGCAAACATTTAAAAATATTAATTAAACTATCAATTATTATATCAACAATTTATCAAAATATAAAGCAATTAGCCGTATGCATACTAGACTAGACGTTAAGTAAAAAACAATTTGAAGTATTGTGAAGGCATATTTGCGTACGAAGTAGTTACTACATAATAAATTCTCCTTCTTGTCCAGTTATACTTATAGGAGTTAAGATAAAAGCATAGTATTTATTTTATAACTAAAAGCGCCAAAACTTAAATGACCGTTTAACTCAATTTTAAGTGAATAATTATGATTCATCATTTTGTGTCTCTTCGTTAAGATTTGGAAGAGTCGGCGTAACAGCAATTGAGTTTGACCTGCTCTTGGTTACCGGCAACGTAAGAAAATTATCATCAATAAATTCAGAAACCGGGTACAGTGACCCAGATCTAGATCTTGGTGTAAACTCCTCTCCATCTAAATCAGCAGAGACTCGACAAACGATATTCTCCACAATGGAAGTTCGACGCGCGACCGTGTACAAGTTCATTTCCTCAAGATCATTTAAAATCTCCATTGTTTCTTTGCTCATACGTCTACCCCATCCATCCCCCTCTTCTGTAACTGAACTCTCTGAACCAACCTCTTTTCCGGAAATCTCATCAGCGTAGGTCTTGATCACGCTCCAAGCATGCTCTGAAAGACATAATTATTAAAAAATTGTGGAAATAAAATACATAATATAAATGTTTACTGAAATAAGAATAATAGAAATTGAAAAAGAGACAAAAATTTACTCATGTCATTCTCATTGGCCGTTTCTTTGCAAACGCAGAAGCGAATAACATATTTCTCTCCAAGAGAAGCTGGGACCATGTGGAGTTTTCCAGAAGCGTTGATCGTTGCAAGGAGCTTTTGGTTCAACTGGTTGTTTCCCTTGAGACGGAAGCAAACGAGTCCAAAAATTACTTTGTTCATCACTTCGAAACGCTCATCGGCCTTGACGAATCCCTCGAAGATCTTGGCAAGTCGACAGTGCTCCCGAATGTACCTCTGGAGTCCCTCGACTCCGTACATTCGGATCACAAACCAAAGCTTCAAAGCTCGGAACCGACGGCTCAGTGGGATTCCCCAATGCTAAATAGTAATAAGTAATAATAGCGAATAATAAGTTCCAATGGAACATCATTTAAAGTTACTGCATGATTAAAAATTATAACGAAATAATTGTGAGTTACTCGGTAGTCAATGCTTTTGTCAGATCCTTTGTACTGAAGGTACAATGGCTCAACAATGAGAGCTTGAGTGAAGTTAACTCGATCTTGAACCCTTTTAAAATTAAAATATTTCATTGTATTTAAACAAAATTGAAATTAGATTTATCATAGATCGATCATGGGCATAGTTCTAGCATTTTTCTTTCACGAGAATTTAATTATTATTTAATTACCACATGCAGGAGCAATCAAAGTTGACCAAAAGCCACTTATTGCAATTTGTGTTCACAGAGTGTGCGTGCTAAGATATAAAATGCATTCAATATTTATAAATTAAATGTAAATGTGATTGTTTGGCTAAGAACGGGTAAAAAGTCCAGATTCAAAAACTCTAATAATGAAATTACTTCAATTCCTTCGAAAAGGTAGCGAAATTCTGGGCAAATCATGGCGTTTCCAGCGTATGCAGCATCAACATGAAGCCAAGTTTTGTACGCGGGATCACGGCAAAGGGGTCCAATTTCCTTCAAGTTGTCTGATGAGGTGCAAGAAGTCGTTCCAATGGTTAAGCCAACAAAAAATGGACACAAGCCATTTTTCAAATCTTCGTCCATGGCCTTGTAAATAAATAGATCAGTAATTGTTTTAAATTCATTTGAAATAAGGAAAGACCAGAGTAGGAATTTATACTCAACATACTGCTTTGAGCGTTGAGGCTTGAAGCGAGTAGTTCTCGTCGGGCTCAAGGATCCTCAACTTTACAAATGCGATCATGGCGCCTTTCTCAAGACATGAGTGAGCTTCTTTTGAGCAATAAGCAATGAGCCTGGAAAGGATAAGTTGCTCATCCTCGTTCGGATTCTCCTTCTGGAGTCTCGTAACAGCATTTGCACGAGCCGCAAGCATTGCAACCAACACCGACTCGCTGGCACTCGTCTACAAAATAACAAATATTAATAAAAAATAAGCCTTTTGGTTAATTAGAAATACTATATTTAAGTAATTAATCGTAAGAGCAAAGTGATTAATAATTGAGAATGGATTACTTGAATGACACCACCGCCATTGGCATCAGAAAGGAAGGATTTAGGAAGTCCAATCATTTTGGCATACCAGTCACAAACGATGGTTTCCAATTCTGTGGCAGCTGGACCAGCGGCCTATAGTCATTTTAATTGAGTATTATGTCAATCGTTTATGGAAGTAACGGTGTAACCAATAAAAAATGTTTGCTTTAGTTAGAATGGCCTTTTTAATTAATTGTGAATTACCCATGAGAATCCAATGCATCCAATGGCATCTCCCAGGATGTCAGCAAGAATGGAAGGGTACGAGTTTCCAGAAGGAAAATAAGCATGGAAGCGTGGATGCTGCCAGTGGGTCATCTAAAAATAATGTGAAACATTACTACATAATTAGGTAGTATGGAATGGACACTTTTTTTTATAAATCTATAAGTTTATGGTTCAGACATTTTTATAAGCGTTAAATTATTAGCCAATTCTCATTCAAAATTTCTTAAAAGATTTTTGAAAATGAAAATGAATGCTAAGCGACGTTTACATACCCCAACCATGATTTTCTCGTCAACATCTTTCATGATTTTGTCCCAAGGTTCTGGTTGTTCTGGGGCAGTGAGCGGCATCATCTTGGTCAAATATCCTGGTTCAACTTTGGGCGTCACACGGCGACTTTCAATTGTCTCGAGGTACTTGACGCAGTAGTCGATCATTTCTCTGGCATTTTTCTTGAAATCGGTACTGTTCATCATCTTCCGTCCGCAGAGAGTTCAACCAACAAGAGTCGATTCCCCTAATTCTTTTTTCCAAGTTTGAAGACTTCACTTGCTTTTTCACTCTCTCAAACTCGGATCTTCGACGACGACGAGAGGGAAAGTTAATAAATTGAGATTATAAATTAAAAATTAAAGCAACAAGAAAACGAAAGAAAATTAACAATAATTCTAGGAAAAGAAGGAGCTAAATGTCATTTACTTTTGGCAATGAATCTATGTGAATGAAAATTATTCTTAGAGTAATTAATTCTCAATTAGATATAATATGACTATTTTCCCTTTTTCTGGTAAAAATATTAATTATAGTTATAACTTTCTTATTAAATTTTATTTTTATTGTCATCAAATTAATAAGCCGGGGAGCATAAATAAGTGTAGTTTAGTACAAAATGCCTTATTATTATATATAAAAACACTAATTTTTCCTTAAGAATTCTTTTTAGTGTTTTTTCCTTGTATGTCAAGTGATTGCTATGATAAAATGTGCTAATTTTAATCAAGAAAGCTTAAAGGAAAACGCAAAAATTAAATCTTAATATAATAAGGCAGCCAAACTTGACCTAATTATTTATAAAAAATGTAAAAATTTAAAATAAAATCAATATTTAAAGTAATATTACTTTCTTTTATGAAATCCATATTATTATAATATAATAGTAGAATAAAACAAATGAATTGATGGATACTCATTTAAATTAAAGACAAGTTATGTCTATTTCATACTCGATCTGTTATGTTGTAACTTGTATGACAAAAGTGGAAAATGATTTAAAAATAAAGAAAGGGAGAATTCGTTTTTTATCTATCTTTCATGTGCTTAGAAAGTATTATTATCTTTCATTTTTATCATTCCCGTTAAAATAATTAATCAATTGGCATTCATACCTAAATAAAAAGAACTTGAAATCGTTAATTATAAACTCAAATAAAAAATTTTATGGTTCTTATCGTTAGAGTGAGGATTAAGGTTTATGAAATCTTGCTTTGTTCAAAACCATATTTTGTTCCAATAATCTCTATTCATTTCTTCACAAATCGCGCCAAACAAGTTCAGAATTACATTATTAATAATGGGACCGTGACAGGTGACCGTGCGTAATGAAATAGTAAAATTGACTTAACAACATTTGTTTAATTTTGTTTTAATTTTTGAACGCTAAAAGAAAAAGTTTCTTGAAAAAGTACATTGCAAAGAATAAAAGTCATATCACGATTAAATAAAAAAAACGCTCTACAATATAATACGGAATAGCAAAAAAACAACAACAATGCATACTGATCGTATTCAGAGGGTGTGCCTTCGACAAATTATTTGCTTATCGTAAAATCAATTACAATTAATACCCTTACTCAATCTAATATAGTTTAAAACATTTAAGAGCATTAATAAATAAATCAACAAGTTTGAACAAAACCATTTCATTTGTAAAGAATTGTTCTGTAATTTTAGTAAAGAATCATTGGATCAACTAAGGGGAATTAGTTCCGAACCAGTTAAGATTTGTTCAAATACAAATTCCCCTCCAATTGAAATTGACTTTTCTCATGAAAACTCTCATTGTTTACTTGATTCTGCCCAAAGGAAAAAGCTACATCCAAGAAAGAGAAGATCCTCGCCAACTGAAGAGCAACGAAACGAACTTTTACATCCTATCCCTCAAAGTTCCAGACAAAAAAGTAAAAATCAAAATACTGGCCATCCTGTTGACAATAGAAGACAACCACAGAAAGCCCATGCAATTCTTCATAAGTATAACCAAGAGAGAGGAAGTAAAAATGACGAGTTTTCCCACACAGAAAATCCATTTCAACGGATCAATTTGGGGCATTTCAATGAAAAATTTAAGAGAGATTTAAGACGCGAGCGCGAATCTATTCGCCATCGTAGGGATACTCTTAAGTAGTGATGGAGCGAATAGTGGTTTTTAGGTATTCGGCGAATAACGAATAGCTGAGATTTTATACGAACCGAATACGAATTATTCGGCGAATAATTCGGAATTTTTTAAACTATGTGATTTATGAAAAATCATATCATCATTTAGAAAGATAGGAAACTTTAATGATATCTAATTGCAATATTTATAAAGATACAATTCACTCTTTTTAATTTTTATTCCAACTAAATACTATGTTGAACATACATTTTCATACATTTCTGTCTTATTTTTGTAAATTTAGCATACGAATTATTCGCCGAATATTCGGCTAATAGTAACGAATAGTGAAAATCGAAACTAACCGAACCGAACCGAATATTCGTATTCGCCCCATCACTTCTCTTAAAAATGAAATAATAAGGCTTATTGAAATCGGAGGTCGAAATTCTAATTGTGAAAACAGGCCAAGAAGTGAAAGAAGACGTCACCATTCAGATGATTTTGAAGAGGACAAATGTGATACTGCTGATGAGTTCTTCGAAAATCCAGAAATTGAGGCGTTTCAATATCACCGTCCTCATGGGAATTCCCTTTGTTTCTGTGCATTCGGAGTTTTTATGTGCGTTGTAATCGCTTATATAATTTATACTCTCGCAACTCATACCTTTGATGATTTTAACTGTGATTCATATAATCAGGAAAATATGTTTACTTTTAAAACTTATGTGTGGAAAGAAGCAAATGATACGAGCAGCTAATTAATAAAGTGAGTTTTTTTATATTAAAAAATTAGATTAAATTTGTATCATTTAATTATGTAAATATAGAGTAAAATATTTATAAGTAGATAATGCAATTTATATACATTTTATTCATGGGCAGTAAGTTAAGTCATTCAATACTCTAATAGTGATTCAATAAAAAAAAATAGTTTAAATAATTTACAAGATTCACTATATTGTTTGAAGATATGTCAGAATCATTGAAATTGAAAGTTATGAGATTAACAATCATCTTTTGTTATTGCGAGCTTTGTATATTAGGTACTCTACAGGGTAAACTTATTTTTATAAGATAATTAGGCCCATTCTCATTCATTAGAATCATAGTAGATGTTTTACGTAGATGGAAAAATGTTCAATTGCACTTGTACTTGAAGAAACAAGTTGTTCTTGATAAACATGAACTCCGCGATACTTCAATGTCTCCTTAAAGAGTCTGAATGTCAAATACATTTATAATCCCTCTTCAATGATTCCCTTTCCACTTCCTTTTTCAATCAAATGAAGCGTCAAATCCCTTACTGAATGCTTTATTCATTGTTTCTTTATTGTATGAGAAACATCTTTGCCTAAAAGATTCTTAAAAGTTTTACAATCTAATTAAATACATTATAATATTAAATAATGATTTCGTTATCAATTAAAAAAATTCTAGTTACAATTCTCACATTAACATTATGTCTCGACGTGAGAGCTTTCAAAGAAGAAGAAATGGAAGTTATTTTAAAGGTAAAAGCGCAATTAATTCAGTTTTAATGAAGAAACTTAACAAAATTAATTTCTATTCGTAGCTTAAAGAGAAGATCAACGTAGTGAGCGATCCTCCAACGGCATTCGAAGAGTATGCGACACATTGGCTTGAAAGAAATCCTGAAGCATTTTTGCTCAACTTCATCTCATGTAATTTTTAAGAATGTCCTCCACGAAAATAACAACTTTATATTATAAAGTTTTAATAAATTTAGATTATAATAATAGTTTAAATCGTTTTTATTGAATATGAAGCTGCCGGTGGAGATGTTGAACTCGCAGAAAGAGAACTTAGAAAAGTGAGTTTGTCGAAATAAACTTATTTGCTTTGTTAATTATATAGCTATTACTTATTAAACTCTAATTGCAATTAAATTAGACTCTGGAGTGGAGGCGTTTGAACAACATTGACGGATTAGTCAAATGGATTCCACCAAAAGGATTTAAAGAAAATTTGAAATATAATGTAACTGGATTTTCAGATGATGGAACTCCAGGTTAAACACAGTCTAAGATTTCTCTTTTAAAATAAATTACACTTTGTTTAGTATGTATAATACTTAAATTGAATAGTTCTCTATGTGCCCCTTGGATCATGGGATTTGAGAAGTATTGTTATTAAAGGCCAACGCAAAGATCTTATTCGCTACTTTATTCAAATGATCGAAGTTACTTTGTCTTCGCTTGAAGGAAAAGTAAACAACGAGACGAAGGACAAAGTTGGAAAATTCCTTTTAGTGATCAATATGGACGGATTTCCAATCTCACAAATTTCTTCTATAAGAGGTATGAAAAAATGAGATTCTGATAAATAATTGTAAATTAACATAAAAGGAATAAGTATTTATATGCGTATATTTGTCTATATATATTATTTAAAGTCTTGAGTGCTATTGGCGCAGTAATGGGGATCTACGATCAAAACTATCCTTACTACCCTAAGAAGGCCATCATTGTCAATGGTAAGTCCAATGTTATTGTTCATTGTCATAATAATTACTTACAATTAGCGTCAGTGAGCTTTAATCTCCAATACACCAAACACACAAACACAGTTTTTCAATATAATGCATTAGTAAGAATAATTAAACAAAAGCCACCGTAAACATCATTGGGAAACAAGGAATATTAATATAAATTGACCATTTCTTTCAGCTCCAAGATATTTCAATGTCATTGTTGATATCTTGAAACAAATCATCACAGAGCGAAACATGAAGTTGTTACAAGTGTTTGGCAAAGATATGAAAACTTGGAAAGACTCCCTCAGTCAATTCGCCCCGTCTTCTGTCATTCCGAAAGAAATTGGGGGAGATTTTGTACTTTAAACTTTCAACGCAATACATTTCAAAATTTAATTTATTATCTATTTTTTATTTGTACCTAAAGTGTGAAAGACTCTTTATGAATCAATCTTTTTTATAGATCAATATGAACTTTTAAAGAGGATGTTGGAAAGTTGGAATAATGGGTGAATGATTGATGTGTTAGACAATAAAGGTTAATCGATTTTAAGGACATACGGAAAACGTTTCAACGTTGATTTGACTTAAACATAATCATGGTAAAAGCATCATGATAAAATGATTAAATAGACAAGAGCAGAGAGCAAGTTAGCAGCTGTGTAAATCTAAAAAATATTCCAATTTGTCCGGTATCCGAATTAATGATACCTATATGACATGACGGCATAACTTCAAGCTACCTAAGATAATATTTGCACCTAAATGATAGCATTAATCAGAATTTACCATCTAATCAAACAAAATTAAGTCAAATAAGCAAATTATTTTTGATTATTATTTTTATAAATTTTTAATTTGATTAAATCTAATAAATGTGTGAGTGTATTAAAAATTTATTTAATTTTCCATTCACTTATCTACTTACTTACGAATAGCTTTAAACTAAGATACTGATAAAAAACGATATTGGCAATAAAGATAATTTGCCTTGTAATTGTAAACTTTCACTTTAAATGCCTTCATTGAATTATATTTAAAACTAAATAACTACTGAAAATAAATAATCAAAACAACTACTAAGTTCATTACATGTTATGTATTGACTAAATAAACATTAAAAATAATAATTTTCATACATTGTAAAAACAGCATCTGGTTCAATCTTTAACTTAAATCAACAACTGGATTTTAAATCTATATTTCCATTCTTTCGAATGTTCAGCATTGATAAATAATAAATAATATTTTTTAAACAAATATGCCAATTAAATATAAAGCAAAATGCAGATTTAAGAACGACTATAAATATAAATCCAAGAAGCCAAAAGGAAGGCTTGTTTAAAAAGAATTTCAATTAAAAACAAATTATAAAAATGAAATACTTTTTCTATTTATTATTGTTGGTTGTGTCTTTCTTTGGGATGCATGAAGCATATCGGGTAAACTTCGAAATAATATCCTTAACAATTATTTTAAAATTTGAGAAAGACCGATTTAATTGTTCTATAATTAAATATATTATAAATATGTAGAAACCACATGGATTGATTAGACAATTTACACTTAAGCCAGCTCGGAAACCTTTCACTGTAAATCCTCCAACTCCTGTTCCTGGATAAAGCAATAGTACTGACACTAGAAATTAAAAAAACAATGACTTTCATGGACTCTTGTCTTGTCATCGTAAACATGTATGATAATGAAAATTTCTAAAAATTGAAATTGATAAAACATTAAAAATAGAATAAACTCACCATTATTGTTATCTTGATTAGATTGTTGTAAATCTATACTAAGAATGTTTCTTTTAATCTTCGGTCTCAATTCTTAAATTAAAATTATAAGTTTCTAATAAGCTGATGATACTGAAAAATTATGTAATAAATTAATTAGAAGATTGGCAATTTAGATTGACATATTATTATTATATTGGGTTAAACTATGCATTTCATAGCTTACTATTTTAAAGGAGGCTCCGAAAATAAGAGCTTTAGTTTGAGGCTGCATGTTCACGGGCAATGAAAGTCCAAAAACTATATTCTGCTGGTTGTTGTCTGGAGTCAATTTGAGCTGGCCAACTTTCCCAATTTCTAATCCGTCTTCTGGCATAGTAATTTTAAATTCTCTAAAAAATGGATGGCAACTTGAAATTACTAAGTGGTGAAAGAAGAAGAACGACGTCACATTTTTTATTTTCACAAGTTCTGTTCGATTAGAATTTCCTTCTCGAACGGAGTAACCGAAAGGTGTTTGAGTCATCAAGCCCATATCAAAGTGACCACTCCGCACCTTGTATTCCTTAAGAATTAAGTACAATTTTCAAAAAGGCTATGTAAGTTTGGATTGAATGTTAATTCAAACCTTTAATAAATATTTAACTTTCTAATTAATAATTTAAAACATTATATATGAATAAATAATTTTCGAAATCTTTGCACTTACGGAATTTACTGTAAGAATAGTTCGACCGTTAGAATTTACAATTAAGTATTCATTTAATTCATTACGATGAAAAGTTAAAATATTTTCTCCCTCCTGATCTAATATAGAACCATTGAGTGTTTCACGAGTTCTATCTGCAAAATAATTAAAATATCAATCAAATTCAGAAGATTCTAATTACAACAAAGTTTCAACAATACATTATTTTTAGTTATAAAAAATATATGACATATGATAAATGACAATTTTTTACAGACCTTTATCAGTTGAAATAGAAATATACAAAGCTGAAATGTCAGTGAAGTACTTTCTTAGTTCTTCAATTTCAGTTTTTTCTTCATTTTTTTGTACTTCCATTGATTATGATGATTAATCGTAACACACTTGTAGAACACTTTAAATATAACGAATGCGAAAAAAGAGGATGAAATGGAGGTGAAATTAGAAAAATCTAAAATGAATGTTTGAAACTTGAGATAAAATTCAAGTGACTCTTTAGCTTCTGGTTTGTGAAGATATGAGATGAGAATTTTATTTATGAATTCTAAAGATAATGATGAACAAAAGGATAGTCTATGCCACTTTAAATGATCATTTAAAGGAATCATGTTCAAATAATGCCTAAACTCGCTTGACTAATATGGTTTAATATTATTTTTGAACACATGCATTAATTATTATAATATTTATGAAATAGACAAAAAAGTTATGAAATACTGTCTTAAAGAATGAACAGAATAAACCTAAACCCAAAAAGTTATTCAGTTATAATTATTATTACATCACATGGAACATGAATTTTAAGCATAATTTAAGGACGAAAAACTTTTAAGTATAATAAAACCATAAAAATCAAAATAAATCATCATCTAATTAAATATTGAGAGTAAATAAATGATAATTTCATGGCTGAGTATATTGAAAAAATTGTTTAAATATAAAAAGACTGTTTTATCAAATATGAAAACTTTACTTGAATAAAGTACGTGTTAAAAATTAGCTCTGTTATTATAAGCATAATTTCACATATTGATATTTATAATTATATTGACATGATATGAATACCTATTTATATGTGCCATTTTAGTAATGTTTATTTAAGAAATACAGTTATATATAAAAACAGAAAATCGGGTTGACTCGAGGTCTAGATCAGGATCAGATATTAAAAATGAAAGATATTTCCATTTTTTTATTTTTCGGAATACTTTTCATTATTGGAATGTGCGGCGTTACTGATGTATTATTAAACAAAATTATTGAGTATATATTTTTATTATATTTGCGTCATATATTAGTTAATAACTTGAACATACATCATACATTTTTATTAATGGTCGAGTAGACTTTTTAAAGAATTATTTTATAAGTAAAAATTGTATTTCAACTAAAATCCAGAGTCCATTTATTTGTTTTTAATATATAAACGTTTATTTTTAAAGGGGCAATTTACTCTGAAAACACCCAGACCTTCATTTACCGTCGCTACGTCGACTGTTTCTACTACTACTGGCGTTACCAATGCTACCACTACCACTACCACTACCACTACCACTTCCACTACCACTGGTTCCACGGCAAGTCCAACTACATTGCCACCATCAACGGTAAATACATATAAAATAAACATTTTTTATTTTATATTTTTAAATTGGTTCTTAATTATCACTAAAATATGGATAAACAATTTTAAAATGACAAATTTATTTTTAAGGGATTTACTTTGAAATCAACAAGACAACCATTTACTGTTAATCCACCAAATTCCACAACTGTCACCACTTCAAATACGTAAAAGGGGTTAAATATTGATAAATTACTATGAAAGTCAGGAATAATATTATAATTATAAATAATAAGTATAAAAAATTAAAGCTTTTTTAAGCTGTAAATTTCATTTTATATCCGCATAATGCATGGCTCATTTACTCAAATGTCGACAGTTGAAATCATTTCATGGGTCTTTATATTTATTATTTCAGCAAGCCTCATTATGGCTTCAGATTTGAATAAAATGTAAGTAATTTGTCTAATTTTTTAATACAAAAATATAACATTGGTCAATGCCTCTGCATTACGTTAGATAAGCATACTAAAAGAATGGCTATTGGAAAATGAATATTTTGAGGATTTGAAATCTTCAGAATTGAATTTTATTCTACGAGAAATAGATAACAATTGCATTGGAATATCATGCGGAAATGTTTTTACTGTTTCTTACAGCTTTCTTGGATCAGTGATTTCTCAATATGTATTATACAAAAGCATAAAAAATTATTATTAAAATCAATTTAATACTAATTAACTTTATTATTATAATATAATAGCTTATTTCAGTTGTTCTGACCTACTTAATAGTCATTTTTCAATTTGAATTTTCTTCAACATCTAAAGAAAATTACGAACCTTTTAAGCTTAGCTAAAAATGCTTTATTTGAAAGCTTGGGAATCTCATTTGCTAATGGAATTTGTGCCCTGGATTCAAGGCACTTTTCTTTGTAATATAAAATTCATTGACGCTCATCACTCAAATTCATAAAAAATTGTATAAATTATCTTTTAATTAGTTAATAAAGGTAATGTTCAAATTTTTAATGTTAAGAATTTAAAGTCAACTCTATAACTTGACGTTATCAAAAATTCATTTGTATTCCATACAATTGATGATCGTTAGTTTCAAAGTCTAAAACTTCCAATTCATCCTTCTTAAGGGTCAAATATCACAATTTGCATATCTTTTTATCAATACAGTTTCTGATATACTCGCTATAATGTGTAGTCAAAAAAGTAAAAATGCATTGCAAATACCGTGTGCTGATAGCATTAACTTTTACAAATTAAAAAGGTTAAAAGCATTTGAATAACAAAAAATTCTTAAATCATGATTGTTAGATTATACCATAAGGCCACACTGGCTGAATAGATATTCAATAGATTTTCTTAATCGAGGAATTAAAGTTTTCAATATGAAATTGAAATTAATACGAGCAATTGTTTATTTTATTCGCGTCGCTTTATACTTATCAAAATTATCATTGCTATCTATCAATGGCCAATGTTTGTAGTTTTGTATTAAAGAACCCATTACGCCTTTCTCGTACTCATTAACACTTTTAAAATTATTTAATTGAAATTGTTTATGAAACTCACTTAATTCAAATTCATGAACATAACATTCTTTCGATAAAATGAACAAAATTTTCATGTACTTTGAGGGAGTGAAAGAAAAACACCTTACATTCCTTGCATGCAAAAAGAATTAGATAATTGGCCATTTTATGCTATACAAAACTATACATGTATCTATCTTTTTGAATAGTTTTTGGTAATTGGACATATGATCATAAAATAAGTTGATCACTCTATACTCAGCTGCCATTAAACTTCCCAATTTCATTCAGTAGCAACGACGGTGGCTGATAAATTTTAAATATATTTGAAAGTAATTTGTAATCAATTACAGAAAGAAGACTACCTTGCTAATATTTATAAAGTCATAAAAACTTGCTCATTCCACTTGCCGACAAAACGAGGAAGATTATTCAATGTTGGTCGCGTATACATCTTGTGAACAAGATTGCTTTTTGTAAATGTGCACAATTAAGTCTACTCTATTAAAGAATGAACTTATGTTACATGAATAAGAATTATTAAAGAACATGTTTGTATATTATGAATATATTTATATACAAAGTTTTAACCTTTTAACTACTTTTACCTAAAGGGTAGACTCGATCGCCATTATGAGAGATGTAGGTGAACCATAAAAGATCCATATTAATTTACTATTATGATCATAACTGCCTTAGCTCTTGAACCCTCTGCTCTACTTTCTTAAATAAGTGACGAAAAACAAATAAAAATGGAAATCCGACCTCTTCTGAGCATTTCTCTATTACTATTAGTCGTGAATTGTTTGAACGCTCAGCATAATTCTTTATCTCAAAGATCAAGATCAGACGCTGAATCAGTAAGTGAATCATATATTGAATTATATTTAGTGATAAAGAGAAATGTCACTCTGTTAGTTAATAAATAAATTTTGTAGCTCAGAAGCCGGTTGGCGGACTTACCATTTGCACGCTCTGATGCTGGCACAAGGTTCAGTGATGCTAGCCTCAATAACTGGCTTAAATGTAAGATTACTAAATTATTTTTTTAAAGTGAAATAATAGAGTATTTTATAGACGCTATAAATATAAAAGTTTAAGAATGAATTTTAATTTAAATCTTCATTATAGACTATGATAATGATATGCAAAAAGCTGAACAAAGGTTCCGGACAGTAAGTAAAAGTTATATTCTAACTATTAGAATAAATTTCATATCTAGCATAATGGGGAAATTTTAGAATCCATTTCCGCATTTTAGTCATAAAATCTTAAAATTTTCATTTAAGTAGTAATTTTTATAATAAGTAATTTATTCAAAATAACATCTACCTAATTTTTAATAGTGTGAAGATTGGCTTACAAGAAATAAAATGCAAAATGCAGGAGACTGGGAGCCTTCAGCCGAATTAAAGAAAGCACTTCCATTTGAAATTATTGGAACAACAAATGATGGAATCCCAGGTTGGTTTATTATACATATGTCTTTATCCTGATTAATATAAAGATACAACGTCATTAAAAATATACAAAGCTAAGATTATATTTAGGAATAAGATTAAACTTCAAGTTGCGAATAGTGCTATTAGCTTAGCAAACGATTGCATTAATTTATATTAGCATAATAACATGCATAATAATTCTCTTATTATATTTTGAATTAAAAATCAAATCTTTGTTCCCTCTTTTAATTTTCAATGTCTACAATTAAAGTGAAGATTTGAGAGGCAATGCGGAATGTAAACTTTATTAAATAAAAGATTAAGTTTCCACTCTAATTATTATTCAAACAATAAGTGTAATTATAATACAAATGAGGAATATTACAAAAAATGTCTTTAAAAGCTTGTATGTTGACCAAATGTCTATCATTTTTTCATGTTCCTGCCTGCCTTCTTTTTTATCCCAATCAACTTTTCAAGGTTGCAATTTCCACTTATTATATATAAATCCTATTACCAAACGGCGCTATCGCGGCATAATAACGATATTTGATTTTGAACCCAATTGGGTTATTAAAAAATTAAAAACTTTCAAGGCATAAAATTAACATTCAATTGTTAATATTTAAAATTATAATTATTATTATAAAGGTTCATGTCAAAAATTAATTAATTGTTTATTTATGTAACCATTATTATTTAACATTACAGTTTTACTAATCAAACATAATTTTTTTTTTAAAGTTGTTGATTTCCCGTTTGGCAAATGGGACATTCGGAAGGTTGCACGAAACGGATTAAGAGGCTCCTCTGATGTTGTGAGACGATTTGCTCAAATTTTTGCAAAATTAGCAGAATTTGAAGCACGAAATAATGGATACCATCGAGTCGGAAGAGCTTACTTTATTGGAGATATGAAAGGATTCAGCTATGGGCAACTTACAAGCATTAAAGGTACTTATATTATATCACTTATTTATTAATTGATTATGAACTTAATCAATATTAAGTGTACATAAATATTATTATGGCAATTATTAGAATCTTAAAATTTATTTTTCATTATTTCCCTATTCAATTAGCTGTTGCGACCATTGTGAGAATGTCTCTTTACTTCAATCGCTGTCAACCTTACGGGTTCCAACACTTTTTTGGAACACGAGGTAAAAACTAATTATTCCTAATTATTTTTCATTGTTTCGTAATTTCATTTCAAGTTCAATATACCTCTTACACTGCTCTTACTAATAATAAAATTTTTCTTTCCTCAGCTCCAATTCCATTCAGAATCATTTGGCGATCTATTATTACCCGAGTGTTGAACCGGAAACAAGTGGATACGATTTCAATTATTGCTCGATTCCAAAACTGGAGAAAACCACTCTTTGATGCTGTTCCCAAACATCTCATTCCTAACTATCTTGGAGGAACCCACGTTCCAAATTACAATAAATACTAAAGATAAGGGATTGTTGAATTCCAGTAGAATCAGTTCATTAGAAATTAATAGAACTACTTAATCACATTTCCTGTTTTAATCTTTTTTATTGCATATTTAGTTTTAATTTTTGTAGGCATTTTATTCATTTCTTTTTTGTGTTTGGTCCATTTATCGATGGGTTCTTATAATAATAAAAGATCTTAAATTCTTTAATTTTTAAACAATTCTTCAATATGCTCTCTGGGATTTTAATTATTATATTAGTGTTTTGAAATGCTTATTACTACTGTATACTGTATTATTTTGTATGCATATATAATTTTGGTATGTATCATTTTCAAATAAATTAAATAAACCCTTAAGTTAACGTTTAATATAATAACAGTAACATGTGTATATAGAATATAAGCATTCAATCAAACATCCAAGCTTAATAAAATATTGTATTTGTACATGCTCTTCAATCATCGTGTTTTCACATTACTCTACGTAGTGTGCATATCAACACTTCCGTCTTCATTGAAGTTCAAAAGTGATAAAACGCGTTTAGTCAAGAATATGAAAGTAATTGCATTGTGTTCAATTAATAGAGAAGACTACCTGGTTTACAGTTTTATATTCATGAAAGAAAAACTTGTTCGCTCTCATATCTCTGCACATTACAAAAAAATAAAATATGGAAGAAATTTCCTTTTTCGTTCCTTTCTCCTCTCACAATTAAAAGCTTGAGGAGGACAAAACTTTAGAATCCATTCATTGCAGTCATTTCCTTGCGTGATCAATAAGCTAATAATTCGCATCATAACTGCGATTGTATGTTCTATCCTGTGAATTAATTTCATTTTTAAGAGCAAAATGTCATTAAATCAGTCATTTTGTCTTTTTGTTTTGGTCTTAACTATTCATAGGATCAGTGCTCAGCAAAATCTGTCATTGGAGGATATAAGGGAAGCAGCATTAGTAAGTAGTAAATACAAAAGTATACGGAATATAATAAATATTCTATTCATCCGAGAATTGTATTTTGATTAAAAAAAATATAATTATTAGATTATTATTTAGGTAGAAAATTAAGTTTTTGTTTTTCTGTTAATTGAAGTTGAGAAACAGTTTAGCGGATATTCAAACAGAACGAACCGAATCTCCTCACAGATTTAGCGATTTACATCTTAGCCGGTGGCTTAAATGTAGATACACAAAATTCATTGACCTTACATATCTCATTCTTACAATATATTTTAAAATAATATTTCTTCTTAATTTTAATGTTGAAACAATTTTTGATTTTATCTTTTTAATTTATAGTTTACGACAACGATATTCAAGAAGCGGAAGAGAAATTTCGAACAGTAAATCCTCATAAACTTTTTTCAATTTAACATCTACATTTAAATTCAATTCTTCAATTTAAATCAATCTATTACTGATGAACTTGAATTTTGATTCTCAGTGTGAGCAGTGGTTAACAAAATATAATTTTCATGATTTGCCAACTTGGGAACCTTCTGAAGGAACTAAAAAAGCTCTTCCTTTTGAGCTTATAGGAAAAACTTCTGAAGAAATTTCAGGTGAACAAATGAGAAGCATTACTTTTTTTATTAAAAGATTTAATTTCTCATCTTAAGTAACTATATTATATTTAGATTAATCAATTTAAAAAAAATCTATTTTATTTTTAGTTGTGGACTTCCCACTTGGCAAGTGGGACGTTAAAACAATTGTTAATGAAGAAAAGGGCCGAGGATCCAATGAGGTGGTGAAAAGATTTGCTCAAATATTTGAGAAAATAGTGGAATTCGAAGCAATGACCCCAGGAAATCAATCATTCGTTGGTGGTCGATCTTATTTCATTGCTGATTTGAAAGGATTTAATTATGAGCAAATTGCTACTCCTAAAGGTTCATGAAGAAATAGTTTTAAAAAATAATGATTTAATAATACTATCAATATCACAACCACACACATTCTGTCGATATTAACTAAAGCTAATTTAAAATGAATAAAATGATTTTTATTTTTAAATTATATTGTGTTTAAACAGAAACTATTACAATTATAAGAATTTTCCTTTATCTTGATCGCTGTCAACCTTTTGGGTTTCTTCATTGTTTTGCACCCAAAGGTAATTTGCCTTGCCAATTAGAACAAAAATGCTTTTTTAAATTCCTTATAACATAGCAATAAATCACTAAATGTTCAACAATTTTGTCTAAATTGCAGCTTCAACGTCGTTCCGATCTGTTTGGAATATAGTTACTCGTATGCTGAATCCAAAAACAATTGACACA
This sequence comes from Neelides sp. FZ-2019, assembly GCA_009869795.1. Lineage (NCBI taxonomy): Eukaryota > Metazoa > Arthropoda > Collembola > Neelipleona > Neelidae > Neelides > Neelides sp. FZ-2019. The sequence continues at coordinate 50 of VJMY01000600.1, read as the reverse complement.
TTTTCAATTCTTTCTCGATTTCAAAATTGGAAAGGTCCATTGAATGATGC
>VJMY01000599.1:0-44694 GCA_009869795.1 Neelides sp. FZ-2019 | reverse complement strand
AAAGAATTAAAACAAAATTAGGCCAACACGGTGGGGCGTCCCTTCAATGTGTTTCACATCGGCCTTGTGTTTTCCCTCGTTGGGCTTCTCCTGTTTCTGCCTCCGTTGATTCCCGAGTTTTTCGTCGAGGGCCTTCAAGGCACTGGGCTTTTGTGTTTGTCCCTCGGCGTCTTTTGCTTCTTCTCCTATGCCCTTTGCGCTCTGGTGTATTTGTGCGAGAAGGTCTTCCGGAGATTCGTGCCGCCTTACCCCAAACATCACAATTCCTTCGTGGATCTCGAAAGAGCAAACTTGAAGGAAAGTTTCGAGTCTGAACAAGGGAAGTCTTTTGACTCTTCTCAAACCAATCAATCGGAAACTGAGAGCTCATCTCCAAGCAGAGGACGTTGAATAGTAGTTAAATTAGCGATTTAAAATTATGTAGCAAGCTATATTTTTAGTAATGAGCATTTATCTTCAACTATTTAAGCACCTATTTGACTTTCCACTCGAAACCCAATGACACACTTATAAATTATAATGTCATTAATCTCATATTTGAATGTTATGTTAAATTAATAAAAGGTGTTTTTTTAATTGAACAGTTGAATAACTAATTGAAAGTTTTTGCAAATAAGCATATGATAATATAGGAATATTACTTAATTCTGTAAGGGGCAAGGGGTAAAAGTCTTTTACAAGATATATTTATTTAGTTAACCATAAGAAAACTCTAATAAAATAAATTATATTTTACATTATATAATTTCCACAACCTATCATTGGTATTAATCTGATTTATCAATATATAATACTTTGTTAATGTAGGTAATGATTCGAGTTTTAATGCAAATAAAAAGTGCCGACGATGAAAAAACGGTCGGGGTTTAATCAAGTTTGCCAGTTATATGACTCTCATTTTAACACATTAATTATAAAATCCATGTTTAATGGACCGTAATGAATTATATATTATATTGTATATGTGAATTTTATATAATTAATCTTAGATTACAACTTATTGATAAACTATAATACATCTACTCATCATAAGTAGGTACTTTATTGGCTATGATTTTTACGCGTTTCGTCTTTATAAAAAAATCGTTCTTATGCATGAGCGTGAATTGAATGTTCATTATATGAAAGGGCGCTATTAAAATACTTGGAAAAACATTATATTTTCAACCAAACTTATCTTACTTACACTTACAATTTATCGTTGATCGATCATCTTTTTTCCAAATAAACAAAAATTGAAGGAAATCCCTATTTGAGTTTACTGAAATATAGAAAAGAGAATTCTTAATGTGAAATTACTTATCCAATTGAAAATGTATGATGAAGCAAAATAAAGACATTTTGACGCACTTAATTAAATAACTTGATTATTAATTACTTAAATCTCTATATATTTTCATGCAAATTAATTGTTTCGCCATTATTCTGATTGAAGCCACTCGCATCAAATTTCCCTTTAAATTGTCATTAAATTGACGCGATTCTTTCATTCTCCATTCATTTGAAGTGGGAATAAAATAGGAAGGCGATTGAGATTAAACTCATAGTCAGGCTGGGATGACTTGCGTCTCCCTTCTCTAATTATTAGCCAAACAGCTTTATAAAGCAACGTTCAACTTTCATTGGGAGAAAACCAAAACTTTCGCTTTCTACACAAAAGAAAAGTTTGGGCAAATTGAGAATAAACGAAAAAGAAAGCATTTCTTCATTTTTTTGTAATTAAAATACTCTCGTAATTCCTAATTGTTATGTTTTCTCAAAGTCTATTAATTTGATGAAAACATAATAATGTGTATAATAATTAATTAATTAATAAGCATAAGAAAGTAATGTATAATTAATATAATTAATTAATTCGAATTGACTAACACTGTTCTGTACAACTAAATGTTCATTTATTTATTTAGGAGGAAAATGAATGTTCATTTGCTTCCCCTTTCTTTCCTTGCACTTTTCATCTTGACCGTTTTCTTGCCGTTGGCTTCCTCGGCTCCGAATATCTTCGACGCGAACTCAATTCGTTCCTGGTGTCCTCAGGGGGAAGTTCAAAATCCTTACGATCGAAACAAATGTGTCAAGCTGATGTCAAATACCGTGAGGAGAAGCCGCTCCATTCGAAAAATCCTTCCAAGTCACTCAGCCACCAACAACAATAATAATTTCAAAAGTTCCAATTGCTCACAACACCAATTGTTGAGCAATTTGTTCCAATTAACTTCCTTGTTAATGTGAATTCTTGCAATTGAATTGCTCGTTGGAATCTTGTTATATATTCCTATATTTGTAAGAGCTTATTTAAATGGAGATCTTAGTTGTAATTATGTTTTAAATGGATCTGTGATATTTTTTGAGGACTCATTTGTGTAAATCGTGATAAATTGTTAAGTCAAATTTAAAAATAAAAGACAGTTGAATGATTGAAAGTTTAGCTGGGTTCTTTATTTCGTTAACAGATTGGTTCAATGTTGGAAAGATTTCTTTCGATCAAAATTTTGAAAAAAGGTAAATCAGGAAAAACAAATTGACATTTTTTAACAAAATGGTAAATGAGGAAATCAAAGGGTTTTTAGTGAGATGGTGGAGCATGGGTGGCTTCGTTGGCAGCTCCAGTCACGGCATGGTCACGTCTGAATCTCGTGTTGTTGGGAGCTGGAGAAGGATCCGCATAAGGTGACGGCGAAGGGTCAGGATACGGCGAAGGCGATGGAGCTGGATTCGGTGCTGGTGATGGACTGCCAATGACCACAGCGACCAAAAGGGCCAAGAAAAAGGCAAAGACCTTCAAATGTTTACAATGATTAATTTTTCAAACTTAATTAATTGTGATTTTAATTTTATGTTGATTTTAAAATTTTTGAAAATTTCAATTTTAATTATTTAAAAAAAATTTGAAGTTACTCCTGCGAATTTCATTTTTGTTTAAGGTTTTGAGATGATTGGAAGTGATGAGAAGACAAGTTGGCTGAGAAGCTGATGTGTGTGTCTTTGGAGGACCAAACGTTCCTTTTTATACTGGTTGAGCGCCTTAATTTGCAATTTGGGTTTTACAGGAGATGAACAGCCATTTGGATTTGCTTTAAGCTAAAATTAACATTTTACTGAAGGTTAAATCTAATAAGCGAGGAAGGAATCTTAAAGAAAAGCAAATCGTTATGTTTAAATTTAATGCCTTTGTCAATTAAAACAGGTCCATTAAGCGAGCGAGTGTGCAGCGAAAGTCAATTTGCAAAATGAATGAATAAAGAGATCAAGTTCAATCCATTGAAAAGTTGAAAAATACTTTGATGGAAAATCCAAACAAGGTCTTATTCCCCCATTGCATTACTTCAAATTATGAACTTATGAGTCACTTGGATTTCGAAGAAGGAAACAATCACTTCATCGCTTTTCTGAATCTTCAAATTATTATAATGAAATTACAAACATTGGAATACATCAAGCCACAGACGCCAGAGAGCTAGAGTTGAAACATGAATAAAAAATCATTTTTACGTCGCAAATCCTCAAAGTTCAAGGCATGAAAAACAATACGTAAAGTAATAACAACTTTATTTTTTCCAAATTACGTACAATACTAACTCTAAACTAAATTATATTTAATAGTCAATAATTAGTTCACTTAACTTTAACGTTTGTTGAAAGAAAAGCTGTTTGATTGTGAGTACAACTGATTAAATATTTATTTTTTTAATAATTAAACTTTTCTAAGAAATACAACTCGGATAATTTTAATGTGAATCAATAATAGCATAATTTATTAATTTATCTCCACGTCATGGTCGTCTTGTGGGGAATATTGTGGTGCTTGGAGTCTCCGACTCAACGCGTCCCGATTTTCGTTTAGTGGTAAATTATCCCAAAATGTCATTCTTTCCTGAAACGGCTCATACGACATCTTCGGACTCGCGTCCAGTTTGTAATATTGCAGTCCGACGTCTCCGTTCACTTCTCTCGAGTTCAAATGAGTCCAAGCGGCTCCCCAAGTTCGTTCCGTGTTCCTATTCAAATCCAATTATAATTAATAATTAGTTAAGTGATTAAGGATTTAATTGGTTAAATAATTATTCAAATTATATAGTTAACATATTTATATGATCTTTTGTAACGAGATATTTGAATATCCTTTGGCATACCCTGTACGTTGCGAATGACGCCCACAGTGAAATAACCTTTGAAGAGAAATCCTTTGTTTCACCGCTTTGCTTCTCTTGAGAGAAAAAAGGGATTTTGAAGAAATATTGAAGTTCATCTCCTTCAGAAACTCCTAGAAAAATTATCAAATTATCAATTATAGGGAATTTAAGCTTTTTAAAAGGTTTTTTTAGATACACAAAGACTACATCAATGTTGATTAAGTAATGTTGTTTAACAAGCTTATTTGGTCATTTGCTTAAATGAAACCTTTCATGTTATTTTTCTTAAAGTCATTTGCATATGATTGATTATTGGTGAAGGAGAAGAGATACAAGTAGACATTCATGGCTTCGTTTGCCCTGGCTTGTAGCAAAGCCCCAAACCTCGTGCAATGAATGTGATAGCGATCCGAGTACATGTCGCTGAGTCCCTGGGCCGACTCATTGCGAATTCCCTGCGGGCCAAAGTAATAAGAGCGGATTTGATGCGACACGGCGTCCGAGTCAATCGCCGTGTGTCTGAAGTAAAGGCAAATTGGGGCAAGTTTCGTCCATTCGGTGTTGAGTTCTCTCACGGCCTTTGGGTCGCTCAAAAGAACTTCAAACAAAAAATTATGCATTCAAATAAATTTTAGCAAAATAGTTGTAAAACCTTTGGTTAAATATTTCTAAAAATCTTCAAATGAGCTATTATTTGCATTTATGAGTTATTTTGCATTACGTTCAGCAGACATTAATCCTTCATTGTCATTAACTCCAATGATCCACGGAACTTCTGTCACGGATTTTGATCGATAAGCCATATAAGGACTCTGACTCAAAAACACGTCATCTTCATTTAAAGTCACTTCCACTGAAGGTGCAAATGAGTTAATTGGGTCTGTTCCCCATTCCTAGATAGTTCAGTCACACCAGAAATTTTTAAATGATTACATGGCTAACTTACTTTCTACTAAAAAGTACTAATATAGCAATTAGTAATGTGTTATTTGTTATTGTATTTAAATTTTAAAATATAAATTGGAATTAATTTAGAAACTCACGAAAAGATCCTTGTGTTTCTGTGCAATTATTTCAGCAGGGAAGTTTTTGAGACAGACGACCAAGTCTTGAGTGTTGCTGGTGGGGCAGTTGAGGACCATTCCTAATCTCTTTGCACTCCGCCGAGGGATTCGGTCAAATGCCCATGGACAAAAGGCCGAGCCGCTGGAGGAAATGGCTCGGTGGAAAAGTCCTAAGAGATTCTTTACTTAATGAAATGTCACATTGCACATTAGACATGAAATGTCGCAGTTCATTCAATTTGCAAAATACGCACCTTTGCTCATTGGAGAAATCATGTGAAAGTGAACGCTAGCTAAAAAAAAAACATTTTTTAAAGCTTCATTTACAATTTGTTCATATTTCATTTAAATGGCTTATTTCTTCACCTCCTCCTGACCGATCTCCAAACAGCGTCACAAAATTTTTATTTCCTCCAAATTTCCCAATTTCTTCTTGGACCTAATAAACTCAATGTAATGCAATGGGAAACAAATGAATCTAAATGTAATCTAATTTACAAAGCATTATATTTTATTTTTTAAAATTAATAAAATAAATAGGTACATAGGATTATAAATCCTACCCATTTGAGCACCATCACTTGATCCTTCAATCCCATATTACCCTGAGCTTCACTATCTCCCGTGTTGAGAAATCCTGTTGTAGAATTTACAAGAATAAGTATTTTAATTTAACAACAATCTCTATTTTGATAGTATTGTATTATGAAAGTCCAATATTCGAACCGAAAGATCCGAGACGAAAATTGAAAGTGACGAGAACCACGTCTTCATCCATGAAATATTCCCCTCCGTAGTCATTACTTGAATCAAACATGAATGCCCCTGGATGGATGAATACAATCACCTGGAAAACCAATGATTTAAGAACCAATTATATAATGAGTTTTGGGGGAAATTTATTATGTAAATATTAAAATTTAAATAATAAAAGACAATGAAACTTAATTATACTAGCTTAATGTAATTAATGTTTGATGTCTGTATAAAGTAAGAGCTCTTACGAGACTCATCTTTAAACAACGTTTCTCTCACAACAGGAAAGAAGTTATTATATGGGAAATTGACATAATTTGATAGAAAAAGCTTTCAGAGAAAAGGTCTTTGAGCAAAACTTCATTATGGAAGTATCCGAGTTTGAAATCGAATTTTACTTTTTCTCATTTAAGAAAATAATTAGGATATCCTTCTATCCAACCTGAAATTGAGAAAACCTAATAGCGTTTTCCCCCAATTTATCTCCATATATCCTTTTAAATTATTTTCTTGAGAAGAATTTCTTCCCGGAAATGACCAATTTGACATTTTGTGACCAAATGCGTCAGCGGGATAATAAAATAATGCACAGGAGAAGTTGAAAAGTTTTACCGGCATGAGAGAATCTTCATTATCTTCTTTCTCTTTCCTATTTTTCGGCAACTACAAGAATCAAAAGCTCATTTAATTCCCTGTAAGAATAATTTGATTTCCATTGTTGTTTCTTTTACCTTCGGCGTATAAATGTTCATATACAAGCAATCTTCCTTTCCTTCGACTTTTTCCGACACAACGTTGTATTGAATGCATTTGTTCCCAAACTCCGTGGCGTTTCTCACTCCCCAATGGGCAGCTTTCGACGGAGGCTCAATTTGAACACAAAAAATTAATTAATTTTCAATAGAAATAACTATATTTTTAAATTGTAATTTAATTAATGTAATTAATGATCAAATTGTATCATTATTTTATTTTGGTTTATATTTCAAGATATTGAAACTTTTACCTGATATCTCAAGTTGTTAACTGGCGGAGCTCCATAAGGAATTCCAAGAAATGCGTAAAATTCTCTACCGGATCTTGAGGTCTTCACTGCTGGAATTAAATCTCCATGTGAGGTCTTGACGAGATGTTCATCTACGCCCAGACAATTCCGCAGTTCGAGGAAAATGAGAAATGTTGAAAATAAAATGAATCCTTTCATTTTCAAAGTCCAACGGGAGGAATTTGAGGGAATCGAGGAAAAGTATGAAAAGAGTCAAAGTGCAGAACTCGGTTGAATGGAATTTGAAGTATTCAAAAGGAAGAGATTCTCCAAGGAAGAATTAAGAGCTTCGAACAAAGACACAAGTTAGATATAAAACAGCCTATGCATGCTACGAACCTTTGGTGGACTTCTCCAATTCACAAACTGGTTTTCGTCTCTGAGGGCATTGGCAATTTCCAAGGCCAAACGTGCATTTGAAAAGATATAGTCATCAGAAATCAATGAATGCAAAAGACAACAAAAATACTTTTGGAATTATGAAAATAAAATAAAATCTTGAATCAAAAAAGAAAATTGCATCTTAATTGAATAACAAATGTCAATTACAATTTACTAATAACATGTTAATTACTAATAGTATATGAATTTTGGATTTTGGTGTAAAATCCCAATTAATGAAAAAATTATGTTAAATTGTCAAATAACTTTATTTTTGATATTTCGACTTCGTGGTATTACTAAAATAACTCTGCTTAGTCTGCTTTCTCGTCAGAATGTTAAAATAACTTGATTGTTGAATTATATGATTTTATATTTATGTAATTATTTAAAATGAATTGTCACGAATGAGCTCCAACTAACAAGTTTTTAGCTATTAATCCTAAATTTTCAATATCGTCGACAGGAACGGGTTCCTTTTCATTTTCATTACTCTCACATTGGCAGGACCCGCCGCAGCCAAAATATTCTTCTTCTTCTGGTCCTTCTTTAAACTCAGACTTTGAGGAACATTTGGCACTTTTCTCATTTAAATTAATTTCTCCATTTCCTTCCATTGGCGGCATTTGATTCAGGGCCTTAAATTTCTTTTTCCCAATTCCAAGCTTCGGAAGACCTTTATTCAACCCTTCTAAAAGAACACAGGACTTGCACACATCCCTCGATGAAATAAATCCGCAACGGAGGCAATTCCCTAACGAAGGCATCTTTACCCCTTGTCTTATATACAAGTTTTCTCCTATAAAAAATAAACAAATTAGACACAATTTAATTAAAAGTAAATAATGTAATTATATGATAATTATAATGTTATTACAAGTTATTTACAATTACAAATAATATGCAAAAAATAAATAATAATCTGTAGAAATATTCAAAAAAGTAAATGTGCAAAAATATTTTAAATAATTATAATTACTTGATAATACCTGAATGAATAATATCTAGAATAGACGACGGTCGAATTCTTTCCAAATCCTTAATGAGAGTTCTCACATGTCCCCGATACGCATTAGGAGAATAAATGCATTCCGTTGAAAAATAATGGAGTTTCTTGTAATACGCGTACATGACGATTTCTTTCTCATAAGTGTATTTAAAAGGCTTGCACCGCGGCAGAGCTCCTTCTTCTCCTGTGATGATGTTCGTACACCGTTGGACGCGAGCCACGTCTCCGCGAAGGAGATTCATCAGAACTGTTTCAGCCAAGTCATCTGCGTTGTGACCCGTCACGATTTTGTTCACGCCTGCTATCAATGCTCCTCTGTCCAACGCTTGTCGACGAAAAACCCCGCAAAAAGTGCAATTATTCTTCGTTCCGACTTCCTTCACAATCTCGTCCATCGTCCAACCGTACAAATCCTTATATGAGAAAATCTGGAGTGGGATCCCATAATCTTTTTCATTCCTCTTCACAGTCTCAAGACTATCGTCTCTGTACCCTGATAAAAGATTCCAAGGATAATTGTAATTATTAATTCAAAGTCGTATAATAATTAAACATTTATTTATTTGTTCGAACAATCAATTTAATCTTAAATCAGTTAAGAGATTCGGTTATTTACTCACCTGTGATTCCTTCGTCGATGGAAATGAGAACGAGTTTTAATCCATAATTGTATCGAGTATTGAGAAGATTCATCGTGTAGGCGAGGACGGTCGAGTCCTTTCCTCCGGACGCTGCTATCCCGACAAAATCATTTTCCTTGAAAATCCCATTCTTCACAATCGTCTCGTGGATTTCCTCCTCGAACACCGAATAGAAACATTCAACACAAAGTGCTTCACCAGTCTTCGGACGCTGCAAAAATATAATAAAAAAATTAATTAGTAAATTGATAATTTGTCAAATTAATTTAATAGTCTGTCAATTAATTATCAAAGAATCAAGCACGTGTATCTTAAAGAAAGACATTTTTCCACATTGAACATACCTTAATTGAAGCCTTATTGGAACACTCGGTTCTAACACAGGTAACCATTGTTTAATTATAATTAAATATAGAGTTGAATATAATTGATCAACCACGAGGAATTGAAATGTGAGAAAAACATAGGACAATAAGCTTTTTAACTAAAGTAATAAAACCACACGGTAATATTTTTCACAAAGCTTTGAAAGATTTTGCAGTAATCGCATCCTGTAGATAAAACAAACCAACAGAGTTCCAACATTCCCCAAATTCTTCATCATGAGTTGATTTTGAGTTTTCTCATTCATTCCTTATTACTTGATCAGAATGTCTATATGCTTAGTGATTATGTATAAAGATCATTATTTCGCAATTCATTAATTCGCAATATTAGATCAAGTCATGGTCATTAGACTCATTTCTCTGTAAAGGATGCTATTTACATATATGAAATATGAAAGTTAATGAACTTCTCGTTCAATTCTAATTTAATCAAAAGATATTGAGGATATTGGAATTTCTATATATATATATACATATCTCAGCAACTCATCATACAGGATTGTAAATGTAAATATTTGGATAGGCAATTATAAACATTGAAACATTAAAATGCCACTACATACAATACGTTTTTTCTCAATCGAAGAGCATAAGAATGAAAAATTAATAAGATGCATTTGTGAGAATGTGTTGAGTTTCCTGTTGTCTTCCAAACAGCCTTGCCGGAGTCGCAAGTCTTGAAGGTCTTGGTGAAGTGTTCGGTTGGAAAGCATAGGAAATCATAGGAGCCTGTGAATGTTTGGTATCCGCAGCGGAAAGTCCGCATAGGCAACGATTCCTGCGCTTTACCACTGTGCCCGGGACTCGGAGTTTGGGGAATTTTAAAAATCGGGTGAGGGTAAGAAAGACCTACAAGAGTGTTGGAATGAGTCCAACGACAAGGTTAAATCTGACACACCACGTCCACTACCCCTTTGTTCTCGTAAACCATCCTCAATAATAACACACTTTTCCCTCATTACATTACAGAGAAAACTGAACGAGAAACCAAAACACATTTGAGCTTCCACTTCATTGCCCAAGTCACACTCCAGCAGAAAAGACACTCTAAAGAGATCTTCTTGAATTTCGCAAAAAAGATATCACTTTTCCTTCGATTGATACACTTTTGAATAAACCAATCACCTACATTCGACTACATAAGATTTTAAGTACCAGTTAGAGGAATCAGTCCCAAGTTGATTTATTTTAATTAGTACCTAAATTCTTTAGTTTTTAATAAAGTCATTGAATTTTATTTATTTATTATTTATTTAATAAGTTTTGATTAATTTATTAATTAGTTGATTAATTAGTTGATTAATTAGTTGGTTAATTTATTAATTAGTTAGTCTTTGAATCCTGAACTGTAAATATTGAATTGCTCAATTAATTACATATATTTATAGTTAAATATTATAGCTAAATACTAAAGATAAGTGAGAGTTGAATGGAGACGAGTTTTACACTCATTGCTGTCCATTGGTGGTGGACTCGTTTGACTTTTCATTTAGCTCGTAAGTAAAAACATTTAATGGGAGGGAGTATTGAAACAGTTAAAAAAATCCAAGCCGAAGTCTAATATGGAACATGGAATGAGATAGGAAACGTCATTAAAGGGATTTTATAACGAGTCCTTTTGTTTTCTCCTTGTCCTCTTACGTGAAATTCTAATTTGAGATGGGATTAATTCCCTTCGCTGTCCCCCAAACTGCCACTTTCTCGACTTCTTGCCAGGAAACTTGTACTTTTCATTGAATCCTCCAATAGGAGTTAACAATAAAACATTAAATAGGAAAGATTGCAATTTAAGACTTTCGCTCGTTTCAAGCAATAAACCCCAACGTTGGGAAATATATTTATTGGAATAATCGAAGAGGAACAATTCAGAACTATTGAGGTTATAATCCTTGGCAAGGTCAAGTTTAATGAGGAAGGATAAGGAAAGAAAGTAAAGTTAATATTTTTAAACAACCTTTTTGGAAGGAAGTTTCCTATTAAATAAATAAATACATACGCCAGTTAATAAAGAGAAACCTCCGTGAAGGAAATTTCATTCATGGAAGCAGAGAAGATACGAAATCAACAATAATGTAAGAATTTCCATTATTATTTATAGCATTATATAACCTTAATATTTTATAATTGTAGAAGATTTACATGTATCTTGTTAACGTCTTAAACTTGAAAACTGGAATTATAAAATTTTGAACTATATTAACTATATTCTTATTTTAGTGATTTTTTAATTTTAATTAAAGTAGTTTTTAATTAGAATTTTTTAATTTTAATAAGTTGTTTGGTTGATGTTATAAAATATCAAAGTTATTAGAGTCATTAATATTATTAACCTCGTCAATGTTGAATAATTTGGAAATCACAAAAGCGTGAAACCATTAATTATGAATGCGCTAAAGTTACATAAAAGCAGTTTGGTTTAATTTTTAAAAATAAATTGAAAGAATTTTTGTCAAATCGAAGCATAATCAATTATCCAGTGGTGTGTATTAAAGTTAATGTTGTGTTTAGTAGCTTTTTTGATTGAGAGCAATATAGTTTAAATTTCAAGTGAGCCTTGAGAAATGCATCTGAGGATAATAAAATAAAATTGAAGGATGAGAGGGAACCGAATCCTCGCCAGCCTTTGTTGAGCCACATTAAATTCCGGATGAAGGATGATGTTGAATTTGAGGGCCATTCTCGCCCTGAACAACGGCCAAGAGGATCCCTCAAGAAAAATCGCCTTCGTCACGAATCCACTGAGACGGACGGATCAGAGTTAAGTGCAACTCTAGAAAGAGCACCGCCCGATGGAGGATGGGGGTAAAGTCCCATTAAAATTAAAGTTTAAGTTGATTATTAAGGTGATTAAATTAATTGATAATTAATTTTGGTCTTGTAAATTGCAGGTGGGTCGTGGTTGGCGCGGCTTTCATGGTCAATTTGATAGCTGACGGTGTGACTTTCTCCTTTGGTGTCTTCTACGTCCGGCTTGTGAAATACTTCGGGGAGTCGAAGTCCGCCACGGCCTGGATTGGCTCGTTGTTGGCCGCCATGCCTCTGCTCTCTGGCCCAATTGCCTCCTCGCTGGCCGACCGATTCGGATGCAGAAAAGTGACAATAGGAGGGAGTTTGTTGGCCGCCATTGGATTCCTCTTATCATCGCTAGCAACTTCCATCGAAATGCTCTACTTGACATTTGGGATCCTCACGGGCTTTGGACTTTCCCTCTGTTATGTTGCAGTAAGAGAGTTTTTAACTTGGTTTTTAACCATTTACAATGATGTAATTTGCAAATTGAAAATTGTTGTTTTTTAAGGCCGCTGTGATCGTCGCGTATTATTTTGAACAAAGAAGATCTTTTGCCACTGGACTTGCTGCTTGTGGAGGTGGAATTGGGACTTTCATCTTTGCTCCGCTAACTCAATATCTCATTGGTAAATTTATCATTTCTCATGAGCTCAATTACAATTAAATAAACAATTATATTGCTAAATTGATTTTTCATATCTGGGGAATTGGATAAATGAATTGAGTCTTGCTATGGTTTTCTTGACAGATGAATACAGTTGGAGAGGAACGTTGCTCATTTTGTCCGGAGCTTTTTTGCACATGAGTGTCTGCGGTGCTCTAATGAGAGACTTGGAATGGACAAAGAAAAAAACACACACAAGCACCAAAACGTATGTTTGAGCATTTTCAACAGTTTCAACCCAAAAAATCCTTTTATTTTTTTATTAATTAAAAAATATTGAATATTGAAACTGTTAAAGTAAATTAGATCACAAGATTCTTTTGATTTGGAAGCTATAAATGATATAAGTATTTATTTTTATTTACTTTAAAAATCTAAATTAAATCAACTAACACATGCAAGTGCATTGAACTAACATTATTTTCCAGAGTTCCGCCGAGTCCTCCGTCAACGTCCGAGATTCCTGAAGTGAGCGTTTTAATCAAGAAAGAAAGACTTTGCAATTCTGCCATTTGCATCCCAACTTTTGTGGCTGAAGCGGAAGCCGCGTCCAAACACGCACAGAACATCTCTTCAAGACCCGGCGAGGAAAAAGAGGAAATTATGAGAAATTACGTCGTGACCAATACTGGCCCAACTCTCAGGTATTCCTTAGCATTTTTGATCCATCAAATAACCTAATGAAATGCTCATATAATGAAGAAATATTATATTATTTAGATAGATATAAATATTTTACCATAATAATAAATTGTAAATCAATAAATTTACTCCAATTAAATTGTAAAGTAATAAAATTATTCCAATTAAATTGTCATTCAAGAAACAAGTTGTAATTATAATTTTTATGATGGCCATTTCCAGTTCATGGTCTGGCCTTCATCGGCATTCTTTGACTTATCGCGGAGCTGTTTTGTCATTGAAAAGATATCGTCTTCGCCCGGCATCCTCATGCCCAGACATTATCTCAGTCACGACCAACGATCGAAATACTCACGTAATTCCCCAATTACACAATCGCTCAACTAATTGGAACAATGGACTCTTTTATTGAACGAACGAATACGCAAAATTGGATATATTGTAAATATTAAGCATGATCTTAAAACCCTGTGTAATGGCTTATAGGGCTGGCGTGGGGTTTTGGGCGATATGGGCGAATGGCTCAAAGGAGTTTTGGAATGGGAGCATTTGTCAAATTCTCGTTTTGTCCTTTTTGTTCTCTCAAATTTTCTTCTTTATATGTGGTAAGAACGGATATATGAAAAGACAAATCCAACTGTAATTTATCTATGCGAAATTTCTTAATTTGGTGAATATTCATTAAAAGGTACGACGTTCCCTACATGTACCTTCAAGATGTAGCAATCGAAAGCGGCTACTCGGAGGATCTCTCCTCCTACCTCATTTCCATCATTGGACTTTGTAATATGGTTGGAAACGTGAGGACAAGACATTTTTAACCTTAATTAGCTAATTAATATAAATGAATACATAATTATATAGCTTTTTTATAATCACAAACAATGAGAAAGATTTAGTTAATTAAAAATTTGTGTACCTAATTAACAGGTGATATTGGGATGGGGCGGAGACAAAGACTCGATTGATGCGACTTTCATTTATGGAGTTTGCATGTTCATTTGTGCGATTTCTCTTTGTTTTCTCCCGTACCTCCTTTCCCTCTCCTTTCCCTTTCTCGCCACCGGAGTGGGGATTTTTGGACTCACCATTGCGGCGAATTATTCACTCACTTCCGTCATACTTGTCAAGGTATTCATTATGATTAACATGTAATCCTTCAATTGATTCGATTAATTATATTAACTAATTTATATTTAATGGCTTTTATTAGGTTGTGAGCCTCGAACGCTTCGCACACGCTTACGGATTTCTTTTACTTGTTCAAGGAATTGGGAATCTCGTAGGACCTCCAATTGCAGGCAAGAATATTTCAATTCATTTCTTACTTTTTATTTGTTAAACGCCTTAGCTTTTAAGCGTAATTATTAATTACAATATTTAATTAATATGACATTTCAATATTTAAATGTAGTTTTTTTGATTTTAGGTGTGATTTATGACTGGACGGGGGACTTTTCGTGGTCGTTTTGGGTCGCAGGAGTTGGCATTTTAATTTCGAGCATTTTCATTCTCGCACCAAAACTCATTCAGATGCTCAAACGTAATTGAAACCAAATATGATTCTTTCATGGTTAATTAATTTCTCTACAAAATTTCAATTTCTTTACCAAATGTATTTAAGAATGAACTTATTATATGTACCGTATAATGGAAATTGATCTCACCTTGCGATGAAATGATCCTTTATTTATAATTACCAGTTATTTTTTAATTAACTTGTCAATTTCATTTATGTTAATTAAATGTATTCATTTTATTAATATGATGTATTATGTCTAAACGTCTCGTATGTATGTCTAAATAAATAATGAATTTTAAAAGTTGACTTTGGAAAGGCTCGAGTTTTCTAGCTAGGAAATCTGTACAATAAATAGTGTAATTTAAATTAAATATCAACTACTTTAACTTATTAAATGATTAAAGAAAAGATGATTCTTTTCTTGCACTTAAAATGGCTTAGCCTTTCTATGAGATTAAAATAATGAAATGTGAAAAACAATGTGATAATATGAAAAGTAAAATAAAAACGCGTCAGTTCCAAACAGAAGAGAAATTAAATGAAAGCAATATACACATAAAAATACATTAATTGTTAACTATGTATGCAACTTTATGCAACTCAACTCATTGTCAGTGGGTTTTATATTCAAAATGGAAAAAAACACGTTGATGTAAAAAAAAACAACACTAATACATACTTATTCGCGTTCACCATCCCCAATAATATCCCCAAACTAACCTTTTAAGTAAAAGAAACATCTCATTTGTAAGAGTTAGCAGTTACCTTAATCGTACCTACCCATTAAATCACAATTACCTTAAGAATAATTAACATGAGGGCAAATGGCTTAAATTAAAATTAAATGACGAGTCAAAAAAGTCAATTATACACCACAATATTGTCTAATTATAAAATAACCACATGGTTGTGTCGAAAGCATGCAGATAAACGCAATAATTATTCAACAATAACTAACTTAATTAATTAATTAATTAAGTGCACAGTAAAGTTTCCATTTAGTAAATTGATTTTCCTAACTGGAAGTTTTATTGTAAAATCAAATATACGGATACTGTATGTACATCAATAAGTACACTTGTACACTGCAATTTTAATAATAAATAATAATGTTAGTTGTTGTAAAGTCGCTTTGATATATTGAAGATTAACTTTATTGTTACAATTTACTTTATTGTTAGATTTATATTTCCTACTATCTACAATATATTTGCTAATATTTATGTTGAAAAATGAAATTTCGTAAAATTTAATTAAATAATTAAACGATGATGTCAGGGCGTATACTATAAAGAGCAAAAGTGAAATGTAAAGAATTGAGTATAAAAAAGCAATTTGACTGTGACCTGCTATAAAAAGAGGAATACATTTTTCCATATTTATTTTTTGAACGAAGAAACGACGAACGACGAAAAAAGACGCTGGCCAAGAATACAAGAGACTGCGTGTGTAATTCACATTTATTAATGATAATTGATAATTGATAAAAATCCCTTTATATACAATTTCTCCACTTCGACGTCGCAGATAAACGAAATGAGATATGGCATTGAAATATTTAATTAAGGCCCATTCTGCTCTCAATATAAAATACTTTGCATAAGAAATATTTCACTCTTGCCCCTCTGCCAATTGAATATTCATTAGCTAATAAATAAAAAAAATTCAAGAACAAGGCGAAGTGTTTAATTAATTACGCTGCATTTATTATCCTCAATAAAAAGTCAAGCACTCGATCATCTTGGCCATTTTGAATAAATTGAGAAGGAAACGTCAGAATAAAGCCAAACCACAATTCTTTAATCATTTAATCATTAAAAACGTTTCATCATTAAAATGCATTATAAATCAAAATACATTTAAACATTAAATACATTTATAAATTAAAATGACACGTAATTAATGAATAAAATATGGCGTGTATTTAACTAAGAAGCTTTGCTTTTTCGAATAAGGCGCAAAAATACGAGATTATGACGATAAGTATTATTTATGGCTATAAATTCTAAACACAGTTTTCAAATACTTAAAAGTGGCGATAAATACTGAATTATGATATTAAGTATTATTTAAGGCTATAACTGCTAAATGTAGTTTTCAAATACTAAAATCAGAGGATTAAGTCTTAATTATTACTTATATTATGAGGTATAATAATTTGCAATATAATTTTATTGAAGATAATAATTAATAATATATTTATTAGTTATTATTTGTTACATAAAATTTTAACATAAAATTAATAAACGTAAATATTGTTATTGAATCAGAAGAGCAGATTTAGCTTTAGCAGGCCTTCCAAGTTTTCTCTTCATTTCAATTGGAATTGCCTTCGCCTCGAGTGGTACTTTAAACCATTTATTTAGATAATAATATATTCGACCTTTTCTATAATCTCATCTAATACTACTTAAATGAATTAAATTTATTAAAAGACGTATTACAACCTTTTTCAGGATTATGAACGTGAACTTGTTTTTGTTAATTTACGTATTTGAAAACCACATTTAGCATTTATAGCCTTAAATAGTACTTATTACTATGATTTAGTATTTATCGCCACATTCAAGTATTTGAAAACAACACATAGAATTTGTAGCCATATATAATAATTTAGAGCCATAATCTAGTATTTTTGTGCCTTATTTTGAAATTATATATCTGGACATATAATATTCGCCATAAAATATTGGTATTTAAAAAGGTAATTAGTTTTTTAAATTCTTCCTGAATTCCCATTAAATCTTTTTGGGCTTCGCTGAAGCCGTGAGTTTCTCAGTGAAATCTTTTTCTTGCAACCTTCGCATTTCCCGAACGTGAGTCGCCAAAAGGCATTGCGAAAGTCCGTGGAGTAAAAGGCGTAGATGAAGGGATTAATGGCCGAGTTTGACCAGCCGAGCCAAATGAAGGCCTCGATGACCTCGCTGGGGATCTCGACAGTGAGAAACGGGCCGAGGACGTAAGTGACGAAGAAGGGGAGCCAACAGATGATGAATCCGCCGACGACGGTCGCGAGGGTTTGAGCCGTTTTTGACTCGCGACGAAAGGAGGAAATTCTGGTGGAGTCTTCTAAGCCGCTTTCCATGCTGATGGCTCGTTGGCGTCCGTTCTTCCCTCGACTTTGAAACTGCCGACTTGATGAGAAAGTTTTGTTGGTTAATCCGACTGGACGGCGTTCATAAATCCTCGTGTTCTTGGGAATTTCCTCAACAGCCCGCACGTTGCTGCTCGTCGGCTCGAAATTCTCCTCGCATGTTTCAACGGTCCAAATCTTTTTGTTTGATCCTCCTTCACTGGCTTGCTCTAAAAACGGAAAAAATTGACTTCTAATTACTGAAAAATAATTAAAAGTAGTTATTTAAATAGTAAATTATAAAAATAATTGAAAACTATTTGTGTAATATGAATTATTTGCAAGTCACATTTTAATCAAAATTCTTTATTACTTTTACTTTTACTTTTACTTTTACTCTTTTATCTAATGCGCACGACTAAATTATCATATTACAAGTTTTTATAATTTAATTACTCGAAATTTTAATAACTCGCAATAAATGAACACGAAATTGGAAAGAGAAAGGAAAGTTTTTATTTTATGAGTTTTCCATTTTATGAGTTATTAATAAATAAGTTATGAGTTTGAAAGCGGGAGAGTCTTTGGCCCAATAAACCAGTCTTTTGTATCGAAATTCTATATTTTTCATCTTTCATTTCTTTCTTTCTTGTGTATAGCCGACTCATAAAAGATTGAATCCATTTAAGAAATATAAAAAATTGGGATGGAATCCAATTAAGCCAAACTTTCCTTGGATTCCTCGGGGCGAGGATTAAGAGTTCGAAACAATGATATGAGAAAAAGATTCCACAGGAAAAAAATCTTAGCTTTATGAGATTCTTTCTCAAAATCCTATCACGTCTCGCCCATATGTACACACAAGTCCTTTGATGCGTCCCTGGTTATGGCAAAACTCAAATTTCCATTCCGTATTCCAAAAAAGGTGACGATGATGAGTAAAGAAGTAAAGAACCTGACTCAAATTCCATTTCCTAATCCGATGCCTCTTCTCATCCACATCACAATCTTCCAATAGGCATAAAATTACTAATCCTTAGATATAGCGGATATACTAACGATGAATGAGTCGCCTAAGAATATCCAAAATGTGTCATTTTTCCCTAAATGCCTTTGATGGGCCAGAAATGTCTTTTCTCATTAACTTGGCCAATTTGTATGTACGAGAGCTCTCGTACCTAATACCAGTTTTGCTCAAAAGAACGCCCGGGCGTTCTTTTAAAAATTGTGCTTCGACCCCGGGCGATCTTTTGAGCAAGGATGTTCTTTAAATAATTGACTAATTAATAATAATATTAGAACATTTATTCAATAAAATGCGAGTTTTTATTCAATTTTCATCACTAGAACCAAGACTCCCCTATCCATCTTCACTCTCTTGATCGCTCTCTTGTTCGCTTATTCAATTCAATATATAAATATACTGGGTGGGTCATTAATAAGACTTTTTTAATCTTTAATATCTCTTTATTTTCCAACAAACATTTCTGAAAACCTACTTATGTATAAGATTATAAACTTTATTTCGTCACATGTCCTTCATTCGCCTCGATGCACTTCCTCAAGCGAACTTTAATCGAATAACAAGCTTTCTTGCACATTTCAACCGTGATTTCCCCAAATGCTTAGGGTTATGGTGTTGAAGAAGTGCATCGAGACGAAGGGAAGACATGTGACGAAATAAAATTTATAATCTTAATTTAAGATGTTTATAGAATGTATATGTAGATTTTCAGAAATGTTTATTGGAAAATAAAAATGACATTAGAGATTTAATTTACATTAAAGACAAAAAGCTTTATTAATGGTCCACCCAGTATACATAATATATATTGTATAAAAAACATAGTGCAAAGGAGGGCGATCTTTTGAGCAAAACCGGTATATTTTATTATAATATCTTAAATATTATATCTAAAAGTGTGCATCATACTATAGTTATAATAACTTGTAAAGTAGTATCTTTTGTATCTTGTATTTGGGTCTATTAAGGAGATTATTCTTGAAAAGGGGAATGGATCGATTAAGCATGGAAAGTAATTTATTATTGCGGATAAGGGACACTTTGATGATGAGTTGATGAGAGTCTCAACCCGAAACAAAGATGGAATTAACCGCATAAACTTTGAAACTTCAAAAGCCCAAATGCAAGTTGATTGGATCCTTAAGCACATTGTTAAAGTGATTATTCCTTCGCTCATCCTCTTAATCCCCACCGAGAACTTTTCTCCCTATCTAACTACCTGCACACTTACTAAATGTTACATAATGATATCAAATCCTTATAAATAACATTAGTAATGACGTATTTAATATAGGGAACTATGCAATATGATAAAATGAATATGCATAGTATATGAGACTTAAGTATTCATTCCCATGGTGGAAAAGTCGATATAATTAACCCTCCGTATAGGAATTTAATGCGAATAATAATTGAATTAATGGAGGATTCGGAGCTTCGCCCTGAGACTCTTCCTGTCTGTCCAAGGAAATTTGTAGCTCCGCGCGTATTTCCTTAACTTCATTAGTGGAACGCGTAAATCATATTTTGAATCTCCCTTTGGAGCCTTTGGGTGATATAAATTAAAATAGGGAAGAATCTCTTTAAGAGCACGTTGTACAATTAATTGATTCCGAGGGGAATTGAGTCAATTAAGATTTCGAGTTTTACCTGTCTCAGAAGAGTTTAACCCGGGCGAAGTCACACATTTCTTTCTGTCAAGTTCGGGGCTTTGAGGCACGTTCGTGTAGAAGCAGAGGCGAAGGCCAATTAAATGCAAACGATCTCGCCGGCTCCCTTCATCCGTGATTGGCGGGAAAGGACGAAGACGGAGGCCAACTTTCGACCATCCCTCCAACTCTCCTCCTCCATCACCACTGCAAAACACACGAGAGAAACTCATCATTTGTCATATTTATTTTTTATGTGATATGATGATGTATGATGGTCTAGTCAATGGTTTCAGTAGATGTGTAATACGAGGTACGAGTATGAAAGTATATGAGTATGACTATGAAGTATGCATGAAAGTATGTATGATAGTTTGACTGTAAGGATGAGGATTACATTTGTGATATTTCGCGTAAGAGGAATTTTGTAAGGAAAGGAATTGAATTTTGAGGGATTTGAGGAATGAAGGGAATTGATGAAAAACCCATCTTTTTCTATTATGTCCCTTCGAAATTTCATTAAAGTGTAATCTACTTAGGAAGTGAGTCTTTCTCGGCGGTGTAAACTCAATTTCTTGGATTTTCAACAGGAGGAAACCCGATGATCTTCCATGGCACATTATGCGTCTTGTTCAACACTAAATATCCAAATAATACCAAACTGTCTCAATTCTAATTCTAAATACTCAATCTCAATGATATTTAAAATTCAATTCAATTCCAATAAGGCAATATTATGATTTCTATAGCTTAACTCAATGCAATGGGACTTTCATGGTATTTTCCTAATGGTCTAGCAATTTTTGCCCACAACCATTGAGTCCCATTGATTAGATTTCGTATAAGAAACAAAGAGGATTCGCCTGAAGGCGTCAATAAGTCAGGGAGAAGACCAATGACGTCTCTTGGCTCTACAAATAATTTAATTAAATTTAACCATTTGAGTTATTCAAGAACTTTTACTCTGAGAAATAGGATTGAGAGAAAACTCAATTTGTCAATCCAATATAAGCATATCATTCAAATGCTCACAACAAAGAGAAAAAAGAAAAGAGAAAAATCAACCGGTGCATTTGTACTATGCAAGATGTAATTCTTAATTTGTATGTAAATATTGTCAAAGGGGCATTGTGAATGTCCATTAGGCCCATTAGAGGACTTAGAGCCCATTAGTTTCCTTGTGGTGGATTTTGGAATTCTGAATTCCCCTCTTGGCTCCTCTCATCACCTTCAATGAGAGTTGACAGGGAGCCATTAGGGGGTTGAGCGAGTTAATCCAGTGATTTATGCGGATTAGTCTTTTTCACCTCGGCTGCTGAGATCGGTGGAAACAAGAGGAAAAGAAGGAGCGTCTTCTGCTTGAATCAATATTTCTGGCTGGATCCTCCGTCGTCAATGTGAGTGACGGGTCTTCCGAGTCGCCCTGTGGAGTCCGCTGAAAAATTGAACACAAATCCAATACCAATATGTTATTGAGCTTCTCGTTATTGAGACAAATGTCAAGCCACTGCATGTATTTCCCTTTTTACACTTTTAAGACGCCCATCAATTCATTAAACCGACATAAGATACTCCTATATTTTTATTTTTAACTACGCTATAACGCTAGTACATATTACTAGTACAAACAATTTATTATGTATACATTTGACTAGATACATATATTATATTATATTATATTTATGTTTTCTTCACAAATTGATATTTCATCCAATTGGTATACCTATATTTAGTCATTTATACAATATATATTATATATATATTGGTATATATAGTATTCTATACATTCAAACAGACTATAAAAATGTATAGATATTTCTGGGTAACAAAAGTAGTAGGTTACCTGCGAAGATGAGGATTGTAATTTGATTCCGCTCCTTCTTCTCTTCGCAATGACCCAAGCTGTTCAATATCAAAAATGAGGAAAAGTACGCGTGAAAGTTGAATCATTTTACCTATTCGCCCATAGACATACAACATGACGAGGAGAGGGACGAAGAAAGAGCCAAGGGCAGAGTAGACGACGTAGCCGACATTGGTGCTATACTCGCACTTCTCTTCGGTATTCCTGCTCGAGTCATACCTGAAAGAACAATAATTTAAGTACATATATATATTGATATTCCCATCGTAATTCACACTGACGGTGTCACTCATGATCGTTTTATAGGGAATTACATTAGCTAATATATCAACTATTGTAGATATATTATTATATACTGTATATTGTTGGTAAGATATATTATATTGTCCTTAAAAGGCCTATTTAATAGTATCGTACATTAAGTATTAAGTTCAGCTATGATATATCCAAATACCCAAATCAACTTCAATGGCAAAAATTCTCAAGACACTTTGTAGACATCTTTTGATATACGTTGAGATCATATCAAAATTTCAATGGATCTTTTGGTATACCAGATGGCATTTTGGCTAAAAGCACATTTGGTTTTTTGCACATTGGTTTTTGACGATGAATCTTTTATGGATTGTCTCTCAGCCTTCTCGCAAATAACCGTAGCCGACTGATGGGCAAATTTCCCTGAGCTGTGGAAAAAAGGATTGTCATATTGAAAAGAAGGGGTTTTATCCAATCAAAGCATTTTCCTCCTCATTGAAGAAGAAGGATGAGATTGAAGGGGCTTTAGCACGGTTTCTTTCAATCAATTCCTTCTCAAATTGTTAAATCAATAGATAGGAAACCCAGTGAGGATTTCCTCTCTCAATCACTTCCATTTTCCTCCTTATTTCTCCAATTCTCTTATCATTTGATGGGAAAAGGGAAAGGTGAGATTTTTTATTTCCGCTCATCATCTCTCACTCCCCGCCTTTCTCCGAGTTGATAAAAGGTAAATTGACCAGGTTTTTCATCCAAGGCATCTTACTAATTCTCTCTCATTTTTCTTATTCACATTAGCATGAATAGAAAAAAGTTCCGCTTTTCTCTCATTGTCTCCTTAATGGAGGAACTCGTGCGTTTTACCAGTGAACAAACATTTCGCTTTTTCTCGAGAATCTCAGAATTCTCAGGGTGGTTGGAAGTTTTGTGCAATCTCTTCATTTTCTCGTTAATTTGTTCTAAACGCAAAGTAATTGTATTGATTCATCACCCTACGTTGAATCTCTTTTCAACACGGCTTTATACAAAGACGACGGACGACTCGAGTGAACAAACATCGTTAGAGATTCAAATCTTGATAAAAAGGACTTAAAAAAACTCAAGAGTTTCGCTATGAGATCATAACTTACCTAATGTATTCAATGCCTTAATATAAATACAAAGAAAGTAAAGCGCTGGAATGAACCAAAATTCAAGAATTTTGAAAAAAAACTTTATATAGAAAAACTGTATATTTTGAAATAAAGAAAGACTCAATTTCATTTTTTATCCTATTGAAATTCCGTGGGAAAATAAGTGTTAAGAGAGTGAAGACAGTCAGGTTGAAACAACAAGGGAAATCCATCATAAAATCCTTTCATTTTCCTTTTTATTTTACTCTCTAATGTCGATGGATTCCAACGACATTTCTATTTTGTCCTTCAGTTTTTATGGAAGCCCCGGCTATTACCTTTACCATTCCTTCCTATTCCTGGTATATAAATATGAATCTTCTCGTGTGGCAAAGGCCAAAGACATTTCCAAATATTAATTTTACTACATCTCTTTCTTTTAGTATTTTAATGCCCAGGAATTCACACATGATGGACTTCATAAAAATTATATTTTACACATTTCTCCATGTTCAATAACAACACATTTACATAAATATTTAATGTTTAGCCATTGAGTATTTCAACGACCTTATAATAAAAAAACAACTTTCTTCATTCTAATTTACATGCGTCGATAGCTGACTTTGATTTGAAAATTAATTATCAATTAATTAATTGACCAAAAAATAATTTACTAAAAAACAGAAACTTTAGCATTAGCATCATTTTTAATTCAAACATATTTCGCAACGTGTTTGTCAATTGTTAATTGAACTTTGGATGGATCGATTTGTCATTATGTAAACAAATTTCTTCATACTAATTTATATTTAATACATTATGAGAAGACTATACAGAATCTTCTGATTGTGAGATCTTGCCGGAAGTTTCATTAAGTTAATTTATAAAGTTGGTAATGTTTCCAAATATATTTGCTATTTATTCAGAAGGATCTTCCATTATTACCAAGATGATAATGCCAAACTTTGATGAATAAAAGAACAAAGGCGGAGTTAGAGGTGTTTGAGCATTGCGAAGCGAATAGCAAGTTGTGATTACCATCCAAAAATTGGCGGCGAAGTGATGATGACAGCCGCCGCCCAAACGGTTGAAATCATCGAGAGTGCGAGTCTCTTTGACCTTTTCCTCCTTGAGTAGGCGAGCGGACGGGTGATGGCGAGATATCTGTCAACGCTGATGGCGCAAAGGCTCAAGATAGACGCTGTACAGAGGAGGATGTCAAGGGAAATCCAAACTTCGCACAGAAACCATCCAAGGCGCCATTTGTTATCTGCCAATTGACAATTCATCCCGTATTTTAACTTTTAAAAAACATCCAAATTGTTTACTCAGCAGTTTACCCTAAAGAAACAAAAGAGAAACAAAAGTTCAAATCCCCTTACCATACATTCACGATTATTCTAAACAAATACACATAAAACTTCAAACCTAGGTTAGGTTAGATTAGTCCCTTGAATAAAACTATATATAATCCATCATTCATATGCAATATATATTACAGTACAGACTGTACATTAAATATAGTGCACTAAATATTTATAATGCATAAATGCTAATAAATAGTTACAGACGTCTCATCTCTGTGGTTCATATAGGATATGTAAAAAAATAACTGTAACTACAAGAAATCAATCAACTTTCTAATGTTTATTTCGAGAACAACCAGAACAACGAGAACCAACACTTTGTTTCTAACAGTAGGTAATTTACAAAAGTTTTGAAATAATTTGACTTTTTAAAAAAATTTAAATAAAAATTAATATAAATGTGATTAATATTCATAGTTACAAGGCCTATATGAACCACAAAATTGAATCCTCTGTAAATGTAATATAACGAAATTGTGAATTTAAATTAAGGAAATCCTACCGATGAGATACAAGAGAACTTTCGGCGGCATGACAAACATCCCAACCAGCCAGTCAGCTACGGCAAGTGAAGTGACAAAGCAATTTGTGACTGTTCGGAGTCGTCGAGTCGTCAAGACGGCGAGGATGACAAGGGTGTTTCCGCCCTTTGAAAGGAATGGATTAGAAACTTGAGGGGATTTCCATAGCCTAATTAATCCAATAGTTGACTCCTTTTTACATCTTTCGGCCCAAAACTTTTATCCGGAGAAAAGGGAGGATGATGAGGAAGGGAATTTCATTACGAGGGCCATTCAGACGCCCAAATCCAAATCTCAAGGAGACCTGAAGACTCTCAAATTCAATTCCCATCTCCAGTTACTCGTAATCTTTTTGTATTCAATAGTTGAAAGGAGTTACGAGCTCAAGATGAAATTTCATTCTTTTCAAAACTTCACTTCATCGTTTCTTTAACTTAACGAAGATACCATATGAAGATATATTTTTAAGTACTACTTAGTTAGCCTATACCATTATAGACAGCATTATACATTGTCTATTCACCCTAATCGGCATTTTAATAATGTCGATCATAAGAGATATGCAATTATTACATATAAATAGCTATTTATAATGCTACTACTAATACATTATTGATTTTATGAGAAGTTTAAAAATAAATGATATTGGAACAAAAAACGTAATATTCCTCTCTTATATGATAATCCTCAAATAATAAACCTAATTAAGCCCTTAATAATTAGTTCACTAAGGAAATTAGGGAATTTCTCCTCTGTCTATCCCTGAGCACCAAAATAAGGCCTATTATAAAATCAAAACAGATTAGTTAAGGGCATTAATGTTTCATTTTTTTCCAGTAAATGGGAAAAACCTTATGAAAGTTTACCCAATAAAAATTTTATGTAACGTTAACAAGTAAATATGCCTCAAGGAGATCTTGCTCGAGTTTTCAAAGGTTGTTTATATAGGAAATTTAATAGAATATATGGAAATCAATGAGATGCCCAGGGCAGATTGACTAACTTAAAATTCCAATTCCTTTCTTACATGAATGTAAGTGAATGGATGCAAGTACTCACTCAGGAATAAATAAGGGTCTTTGAAAGTCTCAAATGGATCTCTAATTGCTTTAAAAGTATTAAAAGCCTTTTTCTTCGTCACAAAAGGTTAAAGTTGAGTTGCTAATTGAACTCATAGAGGCATCTCAAATGAATGAATATTGAAATCCAATATATTACATGTATAAATAATCCCTTTCATATTTCATCTTGTGTTTAATTAAAATACTAATTATTATTATTATTAATATTAATTAATATGCTAACTAAGCTAAATAATATCTAAATTGGCTAAATTAATAAACTGTAATTCTGAGATAATGCCTGACCAGGGAAAGATTTGAACTGATAGTCGCCTAATGACTACTGGCCTATTACGATTTTGACAATGAAATAACATTAAAAATGGTCATTTTTATTGATGTTCTAAAGCCTCCAGTAGACCATTAGTCATTTTGCGACTATCAGTCCAAACCTTTCCATCGTGAAATTCTGAATTATTTACACTGGAAATATTCCTCGGAAATATCAGACTTCAAATTACTGCTCAAAACCACATTGCTAATAAATCACGTTTGACTACACTAATTACTACCTAAATACTATTATAAGAAATACTTATTAAATCTTAATGGATCTTTTATATGGCGAGGATATTAGAATTTATATTAGCCGAGATCTTCCTTACAACAGTCCCAGCAATAATAGAAGAGAAAAGAGCCAACAGCGTCAAATCCCCAATGCTCAAAGATTTCATTCCTAGGTCTTGTCCTGGAACGTCCGTGTCGTTTTCGTATTTGCAAAAAGAATCCTCACACTCGGAATAATCGCTCACATTCAATTCACTTGACGTCATATTGTTTAATGTCTTTATGAAAGATATTTCAAATAGACTGACTCAACTAACTTTAATATTTATGTTATCAATGGAGTTGAATAGAATTTCAAGTTCTTTCACCAATTTTTTTCAACTTTTCAGGAGGAAATTTCCAACAATTCTCCAACCTTTTGTGATATTATTATGATCGGATGAATGGAAACATTTAGTGAGGAAAAAGTCTTTTGTGAAGAGACATGCAACTGAAGGAGTTTTTCATTTTAATAATGAACTAAATGGGGTTTTTGTCAATAAATACTTGCGAGTCTTACGAGGAGTTGAGACAAAGAAAGGAAAGTGGAGGAATGAATGGAAGTGTGCGAATGTTTTGGAATTCGGAGATAAACTGCGTGGGGCCGGAGAGTTTCGCTCAACTTTTCATCTCATGCGTCACTCCCGGGAGAACCACTGAAGTTACTGAAGAAGCGATCATGTTTGTGTAAATAACCCCATAATCTCATTCAGAGCATTTAATGTAAATTGTTAGCTCACCTATCGGCTCATTTCGATCACTTCAAGATCCATCCCAATATTTGCTCCAATTAGACAGTTCATCTATTTGACCTTTCCAAACCAAATGGACTTCCACTTTTAATTCACAATGGGTGATAAAATAATATATTAATAAATGTAATAATGTGTTATTATATTATGTTTTCTATAAATTGCTATTAACTTCCTAGCCTATTTATACCATAATCTTATTTCTTAATTAATTAATTCTTAGTGTTAAATAAATACAATTAAACATTAGACTGAATAAATAGACTCAAATGGCTTATTTACTCTTGGCTTTCTTTACCTTTACTTTTGGGTAATATAAGTATTTATTAATTAAATTGTTAGTAATACAATAGAAATAAGAAAAGTATTCCACTTTCGGATATATGCGATTTCATATTTAAAGTTCTTCAAGTTTGGGATTTGCATTGAGTATGTTTATGTAAGATATTTACTTGCATATTTATTTTATTTAACTTGTTTATAGAGGCTTTACTTGGTTTTGGAAGTTTACGAAACCCTTTCAAGACTTTGCTTTGGGTTTGGGTTCTACTTGTACAAGAGAATTTACTTGGCTGTTTGGAGATTTGGGAAATTCTATTTGCTCTCAAATTCACTTCTAGTGGAAGAAAGTTGACTGAAGAAAGGAGTCACAGGTGCGGAATTGATTCTAATTTCAACCTTGTAATTCGCCATCATTGAAAGGAGAACCTTATTTCAGCGTCAAATGATTAAGATTTACAAATAAGCAAAATGATCAAGGTTTCCTTATGTTTAATTCAAAATGTTGTTGATAAATAATAAAATCGGCCACAAATTGAACTCCCGACTAACCCTTTCCATTCTAAAAGCCTTCTTCGGCAAAAGGCCTGAACCAATTAAAGAAATTAATATGTTGGGCAAAAGCAATATAAGAAATTAAGAAAACCAATTTCCCAGAACGGAATGAGTCTTTTAATTTATTCAAACGAGTTTTGCGGTTTGAGAAAATTCTATATATAAATGTAAAAACCGCGCTATTAAAAAGAGAAAACGTTCAATTATTTACTTAATTTCTTTGTTTATTGTTTCGAGCATTATAACTACTTTATCTTCCAATACTTTTGTTATTAGTCGAACTGCGCATTTAGCAGGGAAATATATTATGTAACTTGGTTTGAAATACTAGTTGAACTGTTTGGAGAAAAGGGTTCATTGAAAGTTTGACTTGAACTTTTTAAATTCCTTTTTTTGTCATCTGCCATTTTGCGGAATGAGAAAAAAGTTTCATTTCCTCTTTATTGCTTTCCCCTCATTCGTTTTCCCTCAACGAGACAAACAAGGTTGAAAGGGGCAATACATCCTAATAAATACACGACCATTTCCATGCTCAATTTCCCCTACGCAAAGAGACGCAAAGTGAAGGAAATTTAGTCTTAAAATGTCAAAAAAACTGTTATTGATTATCGAGCTCTTATTTATGTAAATCTATTACATCACTGGACAATTGGAGGAATAGCAAAACGTCGTTTTGGAAGTAATTCCATTGAATCAATGAAAAGGCTCTTGATAATTATAGCAATTATTCTAAATTAGTAGCTCAAAAAGAGAAGATCTAAAAAAGGGCGATTGAATAAATACGAGGATGATTAAAGGAAGGTTTCTCTATAAAATAACACACAAGCGGCGGAGGTTCTCTCATGAGATCCAAGCGAGGTTTTACGTTTGGGAGAAAATGGTTTTGACTTTGAAGGTTTCCCTGCGGTTCTCAAAGACTTGGAGTTTCGTTGAGTAATTTCCGGTTGAGAAAAACTCTTTTGGAGCTTCGTTTTCCAAGAGTTAAAAAGAGGAATTCCATCTTTCATCTTTGTTCTCATTTGGTGGGAGAAAGATTCCAATTAAAAGTATTTTACGGTTTTACCTTCTTCGCCCCTTCGATTGTTTACAACTACACAAGTTAATTAAACTAGAAAGGATTTCATACTCATTGACTTTGCCCAGCCAGAGAGAGCTATTATGTTGTTTGTACAACGGGATCGTTTAAGAGCCACGAAAGGGTACGAGAACTCAACTAGCTTTCATAGAAATTCTTTGCCTCCCTTTTTTATTCCTATCATTCGGGAAGAGAAATGAGATTTTTTTTATTAAGCTAAGTATACTCCATGTACAAAAGTATTCACATTATACATATCAATTAATCATTTTAACTTATATAAGCATGAGTAAATAAATCGAATGGCGTTAAGGTTTATGAATTGGATCATTTTACTCCTCTTCCCTTCATACGTCTAAATGCAATAAAAGACAATTGATTTGCTAACAAAATTTGCAGTCTTAATTCGGTAATTCGCAATCATAATTAAAATCTCATTATTTTAATTTAATGCATTTAATAATTAGCATTTAATTATATTTATTCATTTTATTTTGTATTTGGAGAAAGCAAATAAAACGAACGGCATTAAGGTTTATGCATTTTCCTCGTCTTCCCTTCATATTACCGTTTTATTTAATACTTCAAACTTTAAAATAAAATAAACAAAAATAATTAATGTGTATTTTATCTCTTACATGTTAAATGTACTGAAACAAAATAATGAGATTTTAATTATGATTGCCTAATTATGATTGCAATTAATGTTAGCAAATCAATTGTCTTTCGTAGCTTAGGGGAAGACGAGGAAAATGCTTCTATTCATAAACCTTAAAGCCGTTCCTTTTATTTACTTGCTGCTTGTTAAATTACAATAAAATAATAAATTCGAATAAATTAAAACTTAATGTGCTGCGAGCTGTAACTCGGAAAATAAACTGCTAAAAAATGACTACTCGACATTAAATAATTTAAAAGTTATGTAATGTTTAATGCCATCAGAGAGAGAATTAAATTCTCTAAAAAAATTTCAAAAATTTCAAATTAAAAATTTCAAAAAATTTTAAAAGTAATATTTTTCCTGGAAAATTTCCCTTCTTCCCAAATATCGCTCTATAAAAAACCCTAGGATTCTAAGATCATCCTAGGCTATGAAACAAAGGAGATTTAAAAGTAAGTTTTGCCATGGCCTTGCGATAGACGGTGGTTCATCAATTTGGACATTTCTCATATACTTATCCTCATTTTCGCTCATTGAGTGTATGGAGCAGTTGAATGAAGGAATAGCATGGGACGTTTGAAGTTGATTTCTCATCAGCTGGTTCACCAGTGTTGTTCATTGCTGTGATGTTTCCATTTGAAATGCTCCTTCAAATCTCATAATTATACTTATAGTTAATTGATAATTATAGTTAAACCAGTCACTAATTTAAGGGCAAGATTCCTTCTAGTCTATTGTATATTATTTAGCATGTTTTGGGGTCAGTCAAGTTCCACGTTTTTGTCAAGATTGTGAAAATGAAAGTTGTGAGCTTTATCTCACAACTCCTGTTTGACTAGAGATAATGTGAACTCCCATTGTAAGTGATCAAGACAAAACTACATTTTAATTCATCTCACAATAATAAATAGATCATATTGAATTCATTAAACTAGATTTTAATTTTGAATAGAGAAATGAATGATGATGGAGATTTCCCTGGCCATTTACTTCATCAGGTAGGCGTTTGTTGTTCCATTTACAGTATTTTTAAAATACGTTTAACTTTTTATAATTGAGATTTACTCGTTAGGTTATGAGAGAAAATTTTAATTTCAAATTAATTTAAGGCCGCACTTTGGGACAATGAAGAACTTCTTAGGGATCTTCTTGGAGGAGAATTCCTTGCCTTCATCAATTCACAAGATTCTGTAAGAGGATTTTTATTTTTACTCTCAATTTTTATATTAAAGTAAATTCAATCTTATTGTTAATAATTCAATCTTCAACTATGCCTTCAAAAACACCCAATCTTTAAATAATCATTTAATTTATCCTTATTACTTTTTAATTTAAAATTATATAATGGAATTATAGTGGGGAAGGACTCCTCTTCATGCCGCAGCAACGACAGACAAATCCACTTGCCTTCCTGTTCTCCTCGCTCATGGAGGTCACTACAAAACTTATATTTCAATGTCCAAGATTTTGTTTAAATGTTATCACTTATCAAACTGGGCTGACACTAATTTATGCCCACTTTGACTTTAAATATTATTAATGGGTAATTATAATTTAAATATAGCTAATAATTCAAATAATTTTATTTAATAGGGGATGTAAGTTTGGCAAGTGGTGCTCAAGACAATTTCAAAACTCCATTGCATTCCGCCTCAGAACACGGGTTCTTGAGCAATGTGACTCTTCTGGTTGAACAAGGAGCCGATGTGACAGTCCTTGAAGGAGGAGGTTACACGGCTGCAGACTTGGCAGAACGCGGTGGTCACAATGAAACTTTGTTCTTTCTTAGAGCTGCAGGTGAAGCGAAAGAAGCCGAAAAAGAACGTCTTCACAATGTAGGAAAAACTCCGTTTATCTAAACTCTATTTTTTAATTCACTTTTATGAATTATAGGAAGTAAGAGCATTTGCATCTGCTGGGAATGTCCAAGGAGTTGCAGATATTTTAGAAAAAATAAATGACAAAGAGCGATCAGGACTCCTCAATCTCACTGTAAGTTCCATTGAATTCAATTGAAACAATTATGTTTAGATCATGGTTATTAAAATTATGAAATCTTCTGCCATTTAATTTATTAAAAAGTGTGTTACAATATTTAATTCGAAATATTTAATTAGCTTAATGAAATATGGTTGGCATTTAATTTTAATGGTTAAATTTTTAGCCGAATGGAAGGAATTCAATTCTCCTGGCTGCAGCTGAAGGAGGCAAAGCCGAGCTCGTTTCTCTTTTGTTAAGTTATGGAGCAGACGGACGGGCTCATCCAGTGACGAAGTATTCGCCATTGTACGTTGCCTCCTACTATGGCCACGTCGCAGTAGTGGAAATGCTTCTACAGAAATTCGTTCAACTCATTGACTTCGCAACAGTCGAGAAATGGCTCCCAATTCACGCAGCTGCAATTAATGGTCCTAAACTTTGTTAAATTACTAATTATCTTTATTATAAGCTAAAATTTTATGAGCTAATAAAATAATTTTAATTATTCTGACTTAGGTCATCTCGAAGTGATGAAACTTTTGCTTGAATTCCCTTATCCTTACCATGTTCTCAAATCATTCACAACGTATGTTTCATCTCATTCTCAACAATTTATGCAGAACATTTTTATGGAATTAGGAATATGGATTCTCTAATATTGCCAATTGATGATCACGCAATATTAATGACAACATGATGTTTTAATTTTAAACACAAAAATTTATAAAAAATTAATGCTAGAACTAATTAATTTTCAGCAAAGAAGGAGTTGAGTACTCTATGGCCTTTGACATCAATTGGAGGGACGTGAGCGGGCAAACGGCTTTGTTCATTGCAGCTCAAATGGGAAATGCCAAACTAGTCGATTGCCTCCTTCAGTTTAAAACCCCAATTAAAGACGAGGCCCCAACGCCCAAGATTTCTAAAGGAATTTCAAACATTTTGTCGCGTCTTTCCCTTGCAGCTAATCAATGTCTGGAAACAAAGATGAAAGTCTGTAAAACAAACTTTCATAGCTTTTATTATTTAAAGCTATTAAACTACATCAACTTTTATTTTATGCAATCTTCAGAGGAAAGAAATTTGTCCTGTTGACGTGGACGTGTGGAACGAAGAAAATTTGACTCCGCTCCATGTGGCAGTTCGACTAAAAAACCACGTCATTTCTTCATCCCTGCTGAATTCCAAAGCTGATCCCAATTTTCCTATAATTGAACCAAACAAGTAAAAATTATTAATTTTTTTAATTTAAATAGTTTCATGATAAAATTTTTTGTATTTTGTAGAGAACGGTCGAGTTGCTTGGCTGAAGCGTGTGAGCGACGAGATTTGGGGATGATTGACCTTCTTCTTAAACACGGAGCGCGAGACGGAGACTCGCGAGCCTTGCGAGTTGTGAAAGGAGACGCTGTGATAGCCGGGAAGCTCTTGGCTTTGGATGCTCACCCCAATGAAACTCATCTGGTGGAGAAACTCAATGCGCTGTCCATCAATTGGCACGGGAAGAATTTGACGCAGCTTCATAACAATTGGCTTGTCACAGCTTCGCTCAAAGTCAATCCGCGGCTTCGTCTTTGCCCTCGAAATGCCCACATGGGACTTGATGCAATCATAAGACTTGACCTCAGGTAAGCATTAAAACTTTCAAGTCCATGACATCCATTTAAAGAAACTACTCTATGCTATTTTTAATTTTAATGGCAATTTTTAAATTAAATTAAATTAAATTAAAATAATTGGAAGTTTTGAATATTTTGCAATTTGAGTTTTCCTTGCAGTGGAAATGAATTTGAGTCTTTGCCTGGCTCAATATTTGATCTCGTTTCTTTGAGATATTTGGATTTGAGTGGAAACAAATTAACTTCACTTTGTTTCCCTTCGTCGATTAAATCAAAGGATTTGGAGGAAATCTCTGCTGCGGGGAATCGTCTCTTGAATCTCCCCCGAGAACTTTTAAAATTGCCAAAGTTGAAGGTCTTGGATTTCTCCAATAACAAAATCCAAGAAATTCCTCAAGAGCTCTGGGAAGCTCCATGTTTGTCGGAAGCGAACTTGAGTTTGAATATGATTGCCAACATTGCGCCGAATGCCAAGTCGGCCACGATCGAAGTGCGGAAAGAAAAAGAAGAGGAATTCGACGGAGAACTCGAACGCGTCGCCTTGTGGGCCTCGTCGCTCACGTTCGGCGACGAAGAGGAGACGCGGACGGGAGCGCTGACCAGCTTGAATCTCTCGCATAATTCTTTTGGCCATGTTCCGCCGGTTTTGGCTTGCGTGGCTCCGTCGCTTCAAAGACTCAATCTTTCTTACAATGATCTCCTTTCATTAGGTAAATTACTAATAAGTCTAATTAATCAATAATTAGTTTAATTTTAAATGCTGATTTAATACTTTTTATGTAATATTATTTATTCAATCTTATTTAAACACACTATTTGAGCATATTTGGACATTTTTTTTATTTAACCACATAACTGTTATGATAATTTAAAGTTACTAACCTTTTTTATAGTAAGTAAAAAGCAAATTTTCAGCTATAAATAAGACTAAGAAGTAGCTATTAAAGTAGGTATTATTAAATGCGAATTACAATTTATTATTAAGTTATGTTAAATGGTAATATTGATTTTTCACAGGCTGCGTTTCCAATTACCCGGCCCATGTTAAATATTTAGACGTGAGTCATAATCACATTACAACCTGGTTTAATGAGGATCCCGACTTGACTTGCGGCGAAGACTGCAATCACAAAACTCACATTAAACTCGAGCAGTTGAAAACACTTGGGCTTGCTGGGAACAAATTACGCGAGTTGCACGTTGGCTCAACTTCCGGCCTTTGGTTCCCCCACGTGACGCTGTTGGATTTGAGCGAAAATCACATTTGCGAAATTACGCCCAGAATCGGCGAACTCCAAACCCTCTCGGTCCTCCAACTGAGCAACAATGGAAATCTCGTAGATTTGCCGCCGCAACTCGGCCTTTGCCATCGACTCTGGAATTTAAACACGATCGGATGTCCATTGGCTGAACCCCTGCGAAGCCTCGTGTTCCGCAAAGGAGCCAAAACCCTCGACGTAGTCAACTACTTGAAATCCGTCCTGGAAGATGCGAAACCTTACGCGAGGATGAAACTCATGTTGGTCGGATTGCAAGGGATTGGGAAAACCACGTTGTTGAGTCAATTGAGAGAAGTCAGCGGCCGAAGCCACACGCCTGACCATTGGGCCAGACGAGTCGGCGGCAAAGGGACGCGCGGTGGAAAACCCATGTCGACCGTAGGGGTTGACATCGGCAGTCTGGTCATTGACCTCCGGAAAGGGCCGGTCACGTTCAGGACTTGGGACTTTGGAGGTCAACACGAGTATTACGCGACGCATTTGTATTTCCTCTCCAAAAGGAGTCTTTACTTGGTCATTTGGAATGTCTGCGAGGGGGAACGCGGCCTCAGCGACATTCAAAGATGGCTGGTGAACATCCAAGCGAGAGCTCCGAACTCCCCTGTGATCATCATCGGAACTCATTTGGATCTCGTGCAAGAGAAATTCCCTCCGGGCTACCTCGAACATCTCCAAGGGAAAATCCGGGAAAAGTTCATTCAAATTAGCGATCCCGAGAAGCGCGGGTTGCCCAAGGTCGTGGCCCACATTGAGATTTCCACGCACAACCGCTCTAATGTCCGGAATCTCGTGAGTTTGATCTATGAGACGGCGCTGAGTTTGAAGGTGAGCGGACGACGGATGTTGGAGGTGAAAGTGCCGTGGAAGTATTTGATGTTGGAGGAGTTGGTGGGGAGTTGGAATGCGGAGAGACGGGAAAAGGGGATAGAGCCGGTTTTGTCCGCGGATCAAATCAGAGCCGAGTCTTGGAAGATCGGGTGGAGAGATGAGTCGGAGCTGTGGCAGGCTTGCGGGTTCCTCCATGACAACGGAATCATTTTGCACTATGAAGACGCCGCCTTGAAAGACTTCTTCTTCATTGATCCTCAATGGCTGTGTGATCTTCTCTCAAGAGTCGTTTCGGTAAATTATCAATTTCTCAACTGATTTTCTTTAAATAAATTAAATATTGAAGAACACTTATGGATAAGAAAAGAAACCGGATGAAGTGAGCTTCTATTTCATATTTTGGGAATGGGATTTATTTAGTAATTTAATTTAAAAAATTTCTGGCGTTCAATTCCTCTTTTTTAATAAATTATTTTATTAGTTTGTGATTATAAGTTTTAATATTTGAACAGGTGCGCGAAGTGAATCCGTTTGCTCCTAATGGAATCATGCGATCGAAGGATCTTCCTTTGTTGTTCAAAGGAACGCCGACCGAATACGTCGTGGATCTTTTGGCCAAATTCGAATTGGCCGTTGCATGGGACGCAAGTTCTCTTCTCATTCCTTCGCTTCTTCCGCCTGAACATGTAAGGAAACAATTATTTAACTTTGGTTTAATGATCGTTAAAGGATTAGCTTGAATTAATTAATTTGAATGATTACATTGATTCATGATCTTTGTAGAGTCGAGGTGACGTCCGAATTGGCGTTCCCGTTCGTTCACGCGGTTTGTTTAAAAAACGTTCGAATTCGAGCGAAGACTGTTCACCCGACATCATTCCTGGCAAAGTCCTCTCGCGGTATTTGCTCTTGGCCTATTTCCCATGCGGGTTCTGGTCCCGGCTCATTTGCCGCCTATTGTCCGATGATCATTTCGTGGAAGGCGTCCGAAACTACTTTGACCCTCTTCCTCCCTCTGACCTTTCTGCCCCAATCATCAAGGCCCTCGAGAACAAGGCAGAGTGGGTTTGCTGGGAAACCGGAGTGGAGTTGACCTATGGCCAACTGGTCCTTTTGCGCGTCCGTGAAGCTTCAGAACAACGTAGCTTTTTGCTCCGTCGCGACGATGCTCCGCTCGCCGAAGATCTCCCGTTGCGGAACGACTACGCGGCCAAATGGGATCCAGTTGAGCCGAACGAAGGAGGGATTTTGGAACTCAAACTCCCTTGTGAGTCGCTCAAGTTCCCCAACGGCCTTTTGAAACCCGGGGAAGAGTCCACGGCCAAGCTGCTGGCCCTGGTTGTTGACCACATTGACACTTTGTTGGAGGATTGGTATCCTTCGATTGGGACGCGGTTTGTTCATACGAGCGAAGGGCGCTATCTCGTCACGCGCCTCGTCCCGTGTCCCTCTTGTGTGGCGGGGATTGAGCGCGGTGGGCGAGACAGCGTGGACAGCGGAAATCACTCGGTGGAGTCGGTGGAACAGAATTTACTC
The DNA here is from genome assembly GCA_009869795.1 of Neelides sp. FZ-2019. Lineage (NCBI taxonomy): Eukaryota > Metazoa > Arthropoda > Collembola > Neelipleona > Neelidae > Neelides > Neelides sp. FZ-2019. The sequence goes on along the minus strand of VJMY01000599.1, from coordinate 6,561 downwards.
CCTGGGTGGTATGCCTGGAGTGTGGAATGGTGCATTGCAGAGGCACAGAAGCAAATCTCCCTGGCTGAGTGTCCAGCACATGGGACGATTGGCTTGGACGCTTTGGCCCCGGATACCCTCTTTTTGGATTTAACGCACAAATGGAGAATTTCGCCCAATGATCTCACAAGGCATCAACTCATTGGTAATAGAGTTCAATAATTTACTTGCTATATTACTTATTCCAATATAAATATACATATATATTTTTTTATATAAATTCCAATTATTATCAAAAGGATTTTGGAATTGTAGTTCAAAGTATTTAGGTTAAGTCTAAACCAATGTTCTTTCTAAATTAATCCGTCTAAAACATTAATTTTGTAAATTTAATTTATTAGACCAAAATATATTAAATTAAAAAATTAACTTTTGATATTAAATACTGAAATTTATTTTAAATTAAATTTTTAAAATTTTGAAGGGCGTGGAGCTTTTGGTTTTGTGTTTGGTGGATGGCTGGTGAAAAGGTACGAAAGCGGGAAAGTGGAAGTTGCCATCAAAACATTTTCCCCTGTTCACCCTGGCCAAGAGGGCGAAGCTGAAGTTGCCTTCCGGGTCGCAGAGTCCAAATGGGCCCGCGCACCCGGCCAATCCGCCTGTCGCGCCTACATGGCTGCCCGAGGAGAAGTCAGAGTTTTGTCCGCCATTTCCCACACGAACGTCGTTCCGTTCCTTGGCCTTGCCCAACGGCCTTTGGCCATCGTCATGCCCAGGGCACCCAAAGGAGCGTTGGACGGAGTCCTTCAGGATTTCAAGCGGTGCGGGGCCAAGGTCAAGGCTCTCACGTTGCAAGCTGCCTTGTTGTGCATTGCAAGAGCACTGGAGTTCCTCCATGCAAATCATGTGGTTTATAGAGATCTCAAGGCTGAAAACGTCTTGGTGTGGAAATTCCCTTTGCCTTTTGGGAATGAGGAGAGGAACGTGGATTTGAAACTGACTGATTATGGTAAGGAATTATTAATAACTAATTAATTTGCCTAATTTACTTAGTTGATTTACCTAATTGATTTTAATTGAGATTTGAAAATTGTAATGAGCGTTAAGACAAGACATATAAGACATTGATTTTATATAGGGATAAGTCGTAGTGGATTCGGTGGAGTGAAGGGTTTTGGAGGAACTGAAGGATTCATGGCTCCTGAAATTATAAGATATAACGGCGAAGAAGAATATACAGAAAAGGTTAAAAATTATATAATTAAATAACAAATAATAATGAATTTTTCATTTGATGCACAAATAATTAAATAATTTAGCTAGTGTAGAGGATAATTTAATAAATGTTTTCCTTGGCTTCAGGTTGATGTTTTTAGTTTCGGAATGGTCCTTTATGAGATGCTGACTTTAAGACAGCCCTTCCAAGGGCATGATAATCTGAAAGAAGCGTTGCTTGAAGGATCCCGACCTCACATTACGCTCAAAGAGAGCGAATTTCCCACGAGACTTCTCGACTTGATGGTTCTTTGTTGGGCTCAAGATCCGCGGGCAAGACCCTCAGCCACTCAAATCATTCAAATCGTCTCCACTAAAGAATTCACGTTACTCAGGGATGCCGTCACACTCACCAAAACCCGCAACGTTGTCTCCGCCCTAGCTGTTCAATATGGAGGTGAATTGATGAAAAATATTGTAGTAAAAAGTGATATGATAATTATGTAAAATTAAATGTTTCATTAAATTTTGTTAAACTACATGTTTTTAGCTTGATACTTTTAATAATAATTTTTAACTTGATGTTTCAGGGTGCAGAGAAGTTTGGGCGAGTTGTTCGACTGGCGGAGTTTTTTGCTTGGGGTTGCGAGGCGAAGCGGCCTTTGCGGCTTGTAGGCGCTTCGATGACGTCGGTGTTGTAACCGCGATGGCTCTTGTTGACCAAAATGTTTGGATGGGTGATACGAACGGATGTCTACATATTTATAGGTATTTGTTTGCCTGTCTCATTATTATTCTTAAATAACTAGGTAATGTTTTTATTATTATATTAAATAAGTTAATGCTTATGATTTGGCTCATAATGATCGAGAATAAATAAATAATTTAAAATATTTAATCTAAATGATGTAAATTTTGTCAGGGTCTGTGATTTTGGGCAAGAGAGAGTCGTGGAGCTCGAGGATTCGGTCGGATCCTGCGGAGCAATTGTGACGATGAAAGGGATCGGAGAAGCTGTTGCAGTTGGAGCTGCCAGTGGACGACTTTTCCTATGCTCGGCTTCAAGTGGAAATGTTTTTTCTGAATTGGGCAGATCTTCAAGTATTCACGCGCTGGCTGTGAGAATCACACCAGAAGGGTAAGGAAAACATTAGAAATACAGCTGTAGTTAATTAAATTAAGTAATTAAATTGACCATTACAATTATGGCTATGTGAGAAAGGGTGATGATGCCTAAATAACAAGTGTTAAATATCAAATATCAATTTGTAAATTAGCAAATTAAAAACTTTTTTTCAGGATGACTGAAGTTTGGTCTGGTGAAGACAAAGGCGGATTGGGAGTTTACCAACTCCAGGACAGCATTGTGTTGAACGAAGAGCGCGTTTCTCATTTTGAGCCTCAAATCCCCGAAGTTCAAGTTTTGCTGGTCGAGGCCGGGGAGTCGCTGCTCTTCACGTACGTCTACCCTGGGAGCATCGTGTATTGTTGGGACGCGGCGGGTCGGGAGCTCGTGGGCCGAGTTGACATCGGCGGTCTGGTCGAGGAGACCGAAGAGGAAACTCCGCTCCACATCACGACGCTCAACCTCGCCGGCCCGCATTTGTACATTGGCACGAATTGGGGATTTTTATTTGTGACGGAGTCCGAGACGCTTCGTCCGCTCACGTCCTTTCGACCTTTCCAAGGGGACGTGCGAGCTTTGACCATTTTCCCTCCGCCCTCGGACGAAGACCAAGAATTGGCATGGGGTATTGTGGGAATTGGCAAAGGATTTTCCTCGCTCCTTCGCCAAGAGAAAGAAGAGCTGAGGAGGAAAGCCACCGCGATTCTCTTACACGTCCACCCGAACTCTTGGCATTGATCTCATTTACCACATTCCAAGAAGAAACTACCTTTTATGTATTTTAACGAGTAAATATTCCATATTTAACCTTTTTACTCAATTCCTAACTTTATTATAATTGGAATCATAATTAATTAATAGAACTTAAACATAATTCATTTAGCTCATTCAAGTACATTTAATACTTCATGCGTTTGATTAAGTAAATGGTATCTAAAAATGATTAGAAGAACATCATTATTTTAATGAGTATTCTGCGGAGTTTATTTAAGCATCGTCAAAGCTCTTAAGCATAGTCAAAGTTGTCTGTTAATTTTTTCACAACAGTCACTTCATAAATTCCAGATCCGCCCTTTTCAACTTGAACAAGATAGGCTTTCCGCGTGGCCTTGTCTTGACCAACTTTATCTTGACTTAATTGACTTCCAGTGAATCCGCAAGGTACTCCTTGATTTCCTTCGTTTGATTCAATGACTATTTACATCACTCATTTTAAATATTTGGCAATTTTCATATTTGAAAGTGATTTTTTAAAAGTTAATTAATTCATATACTGATTAAATTTACAATTACAAATTGGTATTATTATTTGAAATTAAAGTATCTTATCACTAGCTTGACTTTGAGATACAAAGAACGCGTGGTTATTTTAATGAGATAAATGAAGTTTTTACTCATGGAATGGGGTTTTGGAATATTTGGATTCTGAAGCAAATAAAAGATGGTTCCTTCTGGATCCGAAATGGAATAGTCGCAGTCCTTGTAAGGGAAATCTTCATCTGTTGATGACCCTTCGCTTTGAGCTCCAACTCCCATTTCTTTTTTGTGGCTAAAGCAATTTTGCTTTTTTTTATCAAATGCTCGATTTCAAAATGTTTTATTAATGAGTGTTGGAATTCAATATGAATTTATGAATGAACGGTTACGTTGAATTTGGGTCTAAATTGATAGAGTTTTTTGGAGTGAAAGGTCCGCGGTATTTCTTTTTCTCTTGTTTCTTCAAGAGTTGAATTTTCCTGAGGGAGTCTTCAATGTTCCATGATGGATCCGCCGTGAGCCATTCGCGGAATAAACTTCCCCCATTCTCATCCGAATCTTCTCCTAATTCCAAAGAGTCGAAGCTGTTATCCCAATCGTATGCTAACAGAGAAAACTTTAATTCTGCTTTTACTTTAAATAGCATAATAATACTTAATAATAATAATAATACTTCTCAAATTCACCATCATGGTTTTTTTAGAATTTGTTATTAAAATAAGTAAGTTTTATTAAATGAGTAATAATGTAATTTTGAATGTAATCTACATATATTACAGGGGAGTATTTGCTCCTCGTTTTCTCCGACTTGAATTCCCAACTCATTCGTGAGGGATTCAAGTCTTTCCATAGCATTTGCTCGACCTTCACCGCTACTCTCTTCCATTACATTAAGTAAAGATAGAATGAATGAAAAGAAATTTATTGAACTACAATGTGTCAATTCATTTCCCTAGTTACATAATTAAGCATCAATGGTTAAATCTTTAACTATTGATGGAATTAAAAATGTCTCTCTATTACATTTTCCGCAATGTAATTCTGAAGAATTGTTGTTAAATAAACTTTTCTCTAGCTCTCACTCCCAAGAAGTGAGATTAAGCAGAGTGTCTAACCAATCTTTCGAATGTGATATTGGAAAAAATGTGGCATTAACCGTGTAAATGTTCAAGTTCCTTTTATTAAGGGCTACTCCCCCTTAATTTGAATTGATTAATTGAATTGGTTGGTTCATCTTCAATAATAATATTCCTTTAGTGTTACATACATTAATTATAATTTATTCTTAAGTTTATAAAAGTTTAATACTCCATTATAAATATTCTTTTATTAATAGCAAGATATGGAATTTAATCAGGAAAGATAATTGCATTTATCAATTTATCAAATGGTTAATTCCAGTATAAAGCCATCGCGGATTTCCCGACCTTTAATCATGGCATTTTAATGGGCAAGGTAGAGGTGCAAATTAAGGTTTTCAATAACACTTCAACTATCAATCGGATGAAACTCTCGAACCACTCAATGAACAAAGGAAAATTTTATAAAGGATAATTGTATAAAGGAAAGTTAAATCTAAATACAAAGTAGATGTGTTCAAAATTATCGAAAACCTCGAGTTTAATTAAAAACTTGATTGATTTGGGGTTAAATGACGAACACTGAGATAAGAATCCTGGTATAAAAGGAAATGTGGAGGAATGGAGATTTCGTGTTTTCATTAGCTTCCATATTAAGAATGAAGGTTCTCTTGGCTCTTTTGTTCGTGTGCGGGTGTGCCTATGGGCTCCCAAGACAATTCGTCGCCCCAATGAACGGCAGAATCATCGGAGGAGTCATCGCCACACCCGGAGAATTCCCCTCAATCATCTCACTTAGATATCAGAGTTGTAAGAAATCAAATCAAATTTTTGAATATCTCTTTACCCAAACACCATTTCCTTTATGAATTAAATTGGTTAATTAAATAATCGGTGTTATATTATAAGTATATTCTTCATTTAACTAATCATTTGTCCAAAAATTCCAGCTCACCGTTGCGGAGGAATGATTTTGGATGCATCACACGTCCTTACTGCTGCTCACTGCGTTACTGGAGTTTTGCCAGGAAGCTTGAACTGCTGGGCTGGAGCTCACAACAATGTAATTCAAATGATCTAATTAATTCATAAAACATAAATCCGTGAAACTGATATTTGTAATTATTCATAAAATATTAATTTTTTAAAACCCTTCTGTATTATTTGTAGAATGCCGCTGAAGAGAGCCAACAAAGAATTGGAGTTCGAGTCATCACCGTTCACCCCGAATGGCATGAGTAAGAAATCAAAATTGCAAACTCATAATTCACTAACATAAGAATCCTATTAGGTTGATTTCAATGAAACACTACGCTCATTTGAAAACTACATTTAATTTATTGAACTATAACATCGTAATAGAGATTGACATAGCAATCTAAAAATATTTTCATTTTATCCAAGTATTTATTTAAATGTCATTTTTGGGTTTTTTGCGCAGTTTCCAAATGACCATAGCGTTTCATTGAAATAACCTAATAATCTTCCTAGCCACTTTTTAAATTGTATTTAACCAATAGTTTAATCAACATTTAATATAGTTTTTTTATAATGAGTAGTTTAATAATAATAGTTTAATAATTATTTTAATCTCATTTATCTAATTGCATATTTGACTTGTTATTCCAGAGCAACTATTAACAACGACATTGCCATCCTTACTTTGGCCGGAGGTTTCATGTTCAACGACCGAGTTAAGCCCATTGCCATTGCGCCAGCCGGACACGAGCCAACTGGCCCAGTGATGAACATCGGTTGGGGTCTTTTGGCCAACGGCGCCATCCTCCCCCCAGTCCAACTCCACAAGGTCCAAATCCACATGCACACCCGTGCCCACTGCTCTCAAGTCTACGCCGGAATCAACCCCATTTCCCCAGCCATGATCTGCGCTGCTGATCCAGACAG